>PVJH01039842.1:0-16121 GCA_004026705.1 Nesogale talazaci | reverse complement strand
AGAAAAATGGAAATAGAAAGCATAAGAAACATATGGGATAAACAATATCACATTGTGGGGATTGCAGCCAATGAGATGAAATAGAATATGTATGACTTGTTGAATGGAAAGCTGGTGTGCTCTGTTCACTTTCACCCAATACATAATAAAAGTTAAACATAAATTGAAAAAAAATTTCAAAACTCATGATCATGAATATATACCCTTATGCTTTCTTCTAAAAGTTTCATAGCCCACTGAGTCCTTGAGTTAATTTTTATGTAAAATGAATGGCAAAGTTTTTTTCGGCAGGAGTTGTTGAAAAGTCTGGTGCCTCATTGAATGTTCTTGGCATCTGCTGAAATCATTTTGTGTACTTAGAAGTCCTTAAATTTTCTTATTTATTAAGGAATGATGAACTGCTCATGTTTTCTTTATGCTGTTGTTTTAGGTGCCATCCAATGGGTTCTGACTCACAGCAAGCCTATGTACCACAGAAGGAGACACCATCCTGTCCTCAGGCTACCAGGATGTAACCTCTTAATGCAGCTGGGAGGATTTTTGTTTTCTTTACATTCAGATGTAACCCATAATGAAGGTTGCAATCTTGATCTTCAATTATTTAGAGTACAACTTTTAAAAAAACCTTCAAAATTATTTGAACGAGAGCAAAAGTTCATAGAAAACAACTCTAGGACATACAGAGAATGTTTTTGTATGTCACTGAATCGACTACAACTCATAGCTAAACTACAGAACATCACAGAACACCTTGGAGACTATTTTTATGGGAACAAGTCACCAGGTCTTTTTGCTCACAAATTCACTGATGCTTTTGAACTGTTAGCTTTTATGTTAGCAGCCAACTGCCTCACTTTGGCACCACAAAGGCTCATTATAGAGAGAATAAAGCTAGTGAAAAATCCATAATTACCCCAAGATAATGATATGAAACTATTTTTCCTTTTAGTGATTATCCAAAATTTGGAAAGAAAAATTACTGCTGCCTATTCAAATGAACTACTTTTCTTCCATGGCTGGTCACTCAAAGCTGGTTATAAATTCCATGACCCTTCCTTTTTTTCCAGGATTTTCTTGACTTAGTGGTTTTAGACTGATTATGTTCTAGGTCTGAGGCACCTGGGTAGTGCAAGTTGCTTGTGCTCAACTATAAATGGGAAGGAAAGCAGTTCAAACCCATCCAGCAACACTGTGTGAGAAATGGTTGGTGACCTACTCCATAAATACTGCAGCCAAGAAAAACCTACGGAGAAGTTGTACTCTGATACACATGGGGTTGCCTTGAGTCCTAACAACTTGAGGGCAAAAGATTTATGTTCTTGAAGTAGTGCTTGATCAGTCACTAGTATTGTTTGGCTGTTCAGCAGTGCTTTGTTTAATATCAACAAATGGAGTTACAAGGCAGATCAGAAGTAGATAGAAGTCTAGATTGAGATATTGTTATACTTGAGTCAAGAGCCAGGTGGCACAGTGGTTAAAATGCGAATGATTGGTGGTTCAAACCTATCGTGATTGATTCAATGGCAATTGTGTGGTCTTTTTTTTTTAAGATCATTTTATTGGGAGTTCTTTCAGTTCTCGTGATAATCCATTCATCGATTATATCAAGCATATTTGTACATATGTTGCCATCATTATTTTCTAAACATTTTTGGCCTTTTGCTTTCTTTTAAAAGAATCTTTTAACAATTTTTAAATAAATCATTTTATTGGGGGCTCCTACAACTCCCATCATGATCAATACATATGTCACGTGTATGCAGACTACCTTTGCACACGTGTGGCCATCATCTTTTAATAATTTTATTGACATGTAACTCACATATCCTATAATTCAATTGTTTAAACATGTAAAAAAGTGTTGTGCAATCATCACCACAATGTTGGGAGCTCAGACAACTCAGCACAATCCATACATAAGTCTATTGTGTGTCAAGCACATTTGTACATCCATGCCCTCATGCTTCTCATACATTTGCTTTCTATCTAAGTCCTTGGCATCGGCTCCTCATTTTTCCCTTCTCTTCCTGCCCCACCCCCATACCCTTGGCAATTTATAAATTATCATTACTTCATCATATCTTTCACTGTCTGATGTCACCCTTCATCCACTTCCCCATTGTCTTTACCCCAGGGAGGATGTAGATTCTTGTAATTGGTTCCCCCCTTCTACCCTACCTTCCATCCACCCTCCTGGTATTGTCACTCTCACCACCAATTGTGTCATCTTTAGTAATATCTCAAGACTATTATAACTGGCTGATGTCCACTCATGGTGAGTGAATGAAGTGATTGCTATCATGTTGACTAACATGTTCCTTAACTTAATGTTGTTATCTTATTGAAGGATGCCACACATGCACACACAAACACGCTCTCTGTCTTGTTGATTCCAGCTCAGGGCAACCATGTGTGTGCTAGAGTAGAATTGTGCTCCATAGGATTTTGCATGGTTTGTTTTTTCAGAAGTTGAGAGCCCGACCTTTCTTCCTAGGTACCTCGGGTAGATTCTCATTTCTTTTGGTTGGCCGATTGGTATCTTAACTGTTTGTGCTATTCAGGAACTCCCATGGACCTAAAAAGCAAACAAACCAACAAGAAAACCCGACTGCCATTTAATTTACTATAACTCATAGTTAACCTATAGGACAGACAAGAACTTCCCTGAGAGGATTTTCAAGCCTGTCAATCTTTATGAAAATAGACTGCCACATCCCTGCTGCCCTCCCACCTAGTAGCTGGTGGACTCGAACCACTGACCTTTCTTTTAATTCCCAAACACGTACCTATTGCACCGCTAGGACTTCTTTCATCTACCAAACCAAAGTTGATGCTCAATCAAGTTGATGCTCAGTCATGGAGAGTGTGTAGGTCTCTGTGGGTTTGTAACTGGTTATGGGAACAGAAAGGCCTGATTTTCTCCCTCAGAGTGGCTAATAGTTACAAATTGTTGACCTTGCAGATCACTTGTCAAAGCATAACCACTATCCCACCAAGGATCCTCCATCATCTATAGACAAGTGTATATTTGAAGATTAATGCTGTTATTAACATTTCTGGCAGCTGAAGTATATACAAGTGTGTGATATAAAACCTGGTATCTTTTTTCTTTTTCTTTCACTCTGGGATCTCAGGCTGAAGCAGGAAAGTAAAGGTAAGTAAATTTAAAATGTAGGTTTTCAATTCTCACATGAAATTATATGTCTAGCGTTTTTAAAACTTAATTGAAAAAGTATATGTTAAAAATGAGAAGGTACCCAAAGTTCGATCTTCATTATATTGATTTTTTTACATGCTCCTTGTCAAATCTTTGTCTTCTCCATAAATAAATAACATACTGTGATCATTTAATATGATCTTTAACTTGTTTTTTATATTTACCCTAAATATTTCCATATATATTCCTAACATCTCATTTCTAGAAGATGTGCAATAGTCTTTCAAGATGATGTACTGTAATGTTTAATTCATCATTTCCCTAAGGATGGATATTTATGTAACCCTGACTCACATTCTACGCTGCAGCTAAAATTATAAGTGGGGAATCTGATATGGAAATAAATAAGGGTGCTGCAATCCTTTGGCAACATTTTCTGAAATGTATTATTGCAGGTATTTATATTTATGGTTCTCTTGAGCAGAACCAGTGAGACTGGTTTAACAACAACAGCAAAATACAGTAAACGGAAAACAGAATACATATTTGGTTCCAGTTTCTTCATTGTAAAACAGATTGAGCCAAATTGTATAGTCACATGAAAGGAAGAAAATAATATTGAAAGAAACAGAAGGGCCATCCGAGGAAAAAAAGAAAGATACAACTAAAACTAAGCATATTGCCATCAATTCAATGCTGACAGACAGTGACCCTGTTAAAACCAAGCATACTGCCCTCAATTCAATGCTGACACACAGTGACCCTGTGGGACAGGGTAGAACCGCCTCTGGGTTTCCAAGACTGTAACTTTTAAGGAAGCAGAAAGCCTTTTTTTCCTTTCATGAAGCAGTGATTATGAACACCTGACAGCCCAGCATGCAATGGCTACATCATCATGGTTCTTTTAAAGATAAAAGGAAGTAATTTACAACCCACTTGGAGCATGATTACCGTGTTGATCTGCTAACTGAAAGATTGGGAGTTTGAGATGACCCAGAGTGCACATCACGAGAAAGGCCTGCTCATCTGATTTCTCAAATGAAAACTTTAGGGAGCACAGTTCCACTCTGATAGGCTTGCTATGAACCTGAATTGTCTGAAGGCACCTGGTAGAAGGCCAGAACCTTCAATCTTTTCAAATTAGAACATCTGGAGAACACTCATTGTGTTAGTTTGAGTTGACTAGAGAAACAAATCCAGAGACACCCATATATGTATAAGAGAGAACCTTATATCAAAAGGTAATTATATATTAAGAAAACATCCTAGCCTGGACCACAAGTCTGATATTAGCCCATATATCCAATACCAGCCTATAAATTCCTCTTCAGAGTGATGCAACACATGCAATGATGCCGAATGCAGGAAGATCACAGGCCTGTGGGTGTAAAGTTTTTTGGATCCAGTGGTGGTGGAAGCCTCTCAGCACCGGCATGGACCGCCACATAGCTCCTCCAGATCCAGGGCTCTGGCTCCATCAGCGTAGCTCTTTGTGACTTGTCATCAGGGATATATAGCAGGCAGAATGTGTGTCCTGCCTCCAGGGAGGAAGATAGGAGTTCCTAGAATCCTCAGAAGAAAGCCATGCATGCACAGGGCCACCATTGGCTATGATCTGATTGATAGGCTAGACACTATCCCTTCACAAGCTGATAGGTGATTATCTGACTGCCACACCTATATATAAAATAGGAAAAACAGAACTTTAAAGATATGACAGAATAACAATAATTTATAAAGTACTGAGGGTTGATGGGGGAGGGAGAGCAGGGGAACAGGGGAAGGGTTGGAGGAACCGACACCAGGGGCTGGGGGAAAGGGCAGATGTTTGGAGAATGATGACGGCAGTGGACGTGCGAGGGTTCTTGTCACAGTATGTTTATTTATGTATTGGAAAAATGATATACAAGCCTCTAATAAAATGATTTTTAATTAAAAAAAACAAAAAAACCATTATTTTAATTGTAAAAAAATTTTCTATTATAAACAGAATCAATGAAAATCATTAATTGCTTCGGACAAAATATTTACAATGTAGTTTACATCTAATATTGTTGTTTAGGTGCTGTCAAGATGATTCCAACTCACAGCCACCCTATGACAATTGAAGGAAATGCCAGAAGGTTCTGTATCATCTTTAAATTGTTTTAATGTTTGAGTCTGTTATTCCAGTCACTGGGTCAATCCATCTTATCAAGGCTCTTCTTTGACATTGCCCCACTACTTTACAAGCATGATGTCCTTTTCCAGACACTGGTCTTTTCTGACAACACGTCTAAAGTATATAAGGTTGTGACAGACATGTAATATTGTGTCAATTTCAAGATTGGGACTGTAGGGGTGGAGTCTAGCCTATCAATCTGGAGAGAACCAATGAGACCTCTGTGTGGGCATGGCTTTCTCCTGAGAATTCTGGGAAATCTGACCATGTTTCCCCCTTAGAGGTAAGAAACTTACAACTCTGTCCCTTGGAGACTGGGTTAGTCCCGTTAGACTTGGGAGACAAATTCATAGACACGCATATGTATATAAGGGTAAGGTTTATATATATGAGGAATGGGACATTCAGAATGCATCCCAATCCAGCCCAGTTCAAAGTCTTAAGTCTGATATTAGTGCGTATGCCCAATACCAGTCTATAAAGTCTCCCTGCAACTCATGAAGTCACAGGAGAGTGGGTGCAGTGTCCCAGCAGTGGCAGGGGTCTCCCCATGGCTCCTCACTTCCAGGCTCCATCAACAGCATCCATTGGTGATAAAAAACAACTCGGTGCTCGCAAGGGTCTCCACATGGCTTCACCAGCTTCAGAGGTCTGGTTCCATCAGGGTAAGGCTATGTGGCTTCTCTTCTAGCTCCTTGGATGCTGCCATTTTGTCTTGTCTGTAGTTTGTTCTCTCAGAGACTAACTCCCAACAATTGGAGAGATAGCTTCTCGTCTCCACGAGGGAAATATTTTGAGATTTCCCACAATTCTCAGGAGTAAGCCATGCCCACATGGAGGCCTCATTAGCTACTCAATGGCTATCTCCAGATTAACAGGATAGACTCCACCCCTATATTTCAATAATAAAACTGACATATCAAATACATGACCACCACAGAGATACTCTACTGACAAGACACAAGGTTGACTCCCTGGGAGATGTTTCAGAGAAGAAGTCACATGGGCTTACCCTGATGGAACCAGACCTCTGAATCAGGAAAAGCCACATGGAGACTTCGCCAGTGCTGAGATGCCTAAGAAGCCAACGAAAGGCCCTTGCCAGCACGGAGATGCTTTTACCACCATGGATACACAAGACTCTGCACTTCTAGGCTGTGATATCCAGGTGTCATTACATGTGTTTCATGACTCTGAAGAGGTCTTATGGATTGGTACTGGACATATGGGATAATATTGGACTTTTGGACTTGGACTGGACTGGGTTGGGATGCTTTCTCAATATTCCATTCCTCTTATATATAAACCTCTCCCTTACATACATATGTGTGTTTATAAATTTGTTTCTCTAGTTTACCTGGACTAACAAAGGTGAATTCTTTCCATCCATACCTCCAAGAAACATTCTGGCTATACTTCTTCCAAGACAGTCTTTTCTTTTGGCAGTCCATGGTACTTTCAGTATTCTTTGTCAACACCATAGTTCTTCAATTTTTCTTCAGTGTTCAACTTTGAGGCCTCAACATATGAGGCGACTAAAATACCATGACTTGGGTCAGGCACATCTTAGTCCTCAAAGTAACATCTTTAAAGAGGTCGTGTAAAACAGATTTAGACAATGCAGAAAATTGTGTTAGGCAGGCTTCTCTATAGAAACAAAACCAGGACACTTCTAATTACATATATGTGTGAGTGTTCAAGTATGTGCATATATGTGGGCATATATATAATCAAGGAATATAATAACTAATAAGTCCACACAGCTGTACAGAGGGGCGAGTTCAACCCACTTCCATGGAATAGTTAATATACTGGAAGTCCTTCATTTCATGAGGGCTGCTGGGCCCAAGGTTAAGGAAGCAGACAGCTGAGTCTTCCATAGACACACGGGCAGTGTGGCCACAGGCAGCAAACAGCAGGCTAGGTCACCAACAGTCAGCCAGACAACAGGATCCAACAGTCCCAAACTTAAACCCTGTATACAACAGCAGTATGGTGAAGCGGTTCTTGAAGAAATCTCAAAATCTGGTGACACGATCCTCGGGTTGGGAGTTCCACGGACAGTGTAGCTCATAAGTTAAGACAGAGAACTAGCTAAGGCAGGTACATTCACCAAAAAGCAAGCGAGAGGGGCGGAGCTTGCTGAGTCATTTATCTCTTTAACCTCCAATCAAATGGCCTCCTTATTAATCCCACATGTTCCTATTGGCCAGGTTGGCACAATAAACTTACCTATCACAGTTCACCCATTGCCTACTTGGCATCTGTACACAATTCTTTAGCCATATAAAGTTTCCAGATATTAGTGAAATCACACTTGCACCTAACATCAGACATCTATCATCCTGGGCTGAGCCCTGGTGGTGTAAGTGGTTGAGTGCAGGACTGCGGCTCGCGGGCTTGGCAGTTCAAATCCAGTGGCAGCTCTCAGGAGCAGCGCTGGGTAGCTCCAACGACCACCAGAGGGCAGTGATGTCCCAAAGCAAAAACAAAAACAAACAAACAAAAACATCTATCATCCATATAAGTGAAAACACACCAAATATAATTGTATCTGGTACATTGTACATGAACGAAGGAAAGATACTCAATAAGCACATATAAAGAAGGTAAACTAACAATCACAAACTTCACTTTTGCAATTGATCACTTGGTCATAACTGATAGGTAGAACTACCTTTTTCTTCCACCCACTCTACATTAACTTTTTTCTTGGCAGGCACCTCAGCTAGTCATGGCTCTTTACCTTGTGAGTGACCCAGACCTTCATTTGTGAGGGGTCTGCATCATTAGACTTCCTGTCAGGATTGGGTTGCTCTAGTTTAACATTTGCTTTAGTTGCAGGGCATGATAGTACTATAGGATCTACTGGATTCCAGACACATTTTTCTTTACCTCCATTATGTAGCACCAGTCCAATTTCTCTTTGGTAATCAGGATCAATTATATGACTCAGTAGAGAGAGATGCCCTTTCAGACCTGTTGATCCAAAGGCATGAGAAGCCCAATGTGGTGGCCAGCGGGCATTTTCAGCTGTAAATTCAGTGGAATCAGTTGGTAGAGTTCCTTCCTTTGGAACCAGGATCTTCAGCCCTGAAGTGGAAAGGGTTAGTGGCAGTCATGTGCTTATGTTAATTTCACGATTGAGATGTAGGGGTGGAGTCTACCTGTTAATCTGGAGATAGCCATTGAGTAGCCAATGAGGCCTCTATGTGGGCATGGCTTTCTCCTGAGACTTCTGGGAAATCTCGTGATATTTCTCTTGTGAAGATGAGAAGCTATCTTCCCCAGTTGTTGGGAGTTAGTCTCAGAGGCGATAAGTCATGGAAGAGACAGGATGGCGGGGTCTGAGATGCTGGAGGAGCCAGTGGTGAGACCACACGGCTTTGCCCTGATGGAGCTCTGAAATTGGAGCGGCCTCATGGAGACCTCTGCCAGTGATGAGTTGCTTCTGCCACCACTGGATGCTATTGATGGACCCTGCGTCCTGGAAGCGAGGAGTCATGTGGAGACAGACCCCTGTCAATGCCAGGACTCTGCACCCACTGACCTGTGACTTCATGAGTCGGAAGGAGACTTCGGGCGTAAGGGTTAATATCAGACTTATGATTTTGAACTGGACTGGACTGGGATGTTTTCTCAATGTCCTGTTCCTCTTGTATATAAATCTTTTCTTTATATCCATATGCGTGTCTTTGAAATTTGTTTCTCTAGTCTACCCGGACTGACACAGGGTTGCTAGGACAGGAAGCAAAAATGCTGCAAGTGGGTCACCAGGAGTAATAGTGAGTGGTGCCTTGCCAGTTTCCACGCCTTGGTTCCTGGTTCCACGCCTTGGTTCCTTGGTTCCTGGCTATTGGAGACATATCACCATACATTGACTGCTGGTGTAGAGCATATACATTCTCCTGGAGAACACTGCCCCAGCCCTGCAAGGTGTTGCCACCTAGCTGGCACTCTAATTGTGTCTTTAGGAGACCAGTCCATCATTCTATCAAGCCAGCTGCTTTAGGATAATGAGAAACATGATATGGCCATTGAATTCCAAGGCATGGGCCCATTGATGCACTTCATTTGCTGTGAAGTGTGTTCCTTGATCTGAAAAAGTGCTATGTGGGATGCCAGACTGGGGGATGAGGCATTCTGTAGGTGTACAAATGGTAGTTTTCGTGGAAGCATTACATACAGGGAAGGAAAATCCATATCCAGAGTAAGTATCTAATTCAATAAGAACAAAACTCTGCCCCCTCCATGACAGATGCAGTCCTATGTAATCAACCTGTCACTAGGTCACACAATACCCAGTTCATGACGGGCAGCTCAGACCTCATAGTGACTTGGTGGCTCAGTCTCCACCAAGGTCCAGTAACAGGTCAAAGCTGTTTTGCAAAGGGGGAGTAGTTGTCTGCGGAGGATGGCAGGACTTTACTCCAAAATCTTGAAAAGTCTATGCTTTGATTCACCAAAAGGGGCATGCCAAAGAGTCCATACTGCATCTCTATGTACAACTAACACCTCTAGCCCCATTGGGTCAGCTGGATCATATGGTCCTATTGGCAAAAGAGCTTACATGGCAACCTGAACCTGTTGCAGATCCTTTTCTTGTTCTTGGTCCCACTCAAAATTGGAAGCCTTTCATGTCACTTGATGAATAGGTTGAAGTAGAACACCCAAATGAGGGATATGTTGCCTCCAAAATCTGAAGAGGTCCACTAGGCATTGTGTTCCCTGTTTAGCTGTTTGGGGGTGGGGAGAGGCAGATGCAATTGCTTATTCTTCACTTTAGTAGCAATGTCTTGAAATGCCCCACAGCACTGGGTGCCTGGAAATTTGACTGAGGTGGGGGTGCCTGAATCTTCATTGGGATAACTTCCCAACATCTTGCATGCATATGTTGTACCAATGAATCTAGTCTTTGCTACATCCTCCTTAGTTGGCCCAATCAGCATAATGTCATCAATATAAATGGATTAGTGTGACATTTTGCACAAGAGATAGGTGATCAAGATCCCTTCATAATTATGGCACAGAGCAGAAGAGAGAGTTGATGTACCTCTTCGGGAGAATTGTGAAACTGTATTGTTGGCCCTGCCACCTGATGGCAAACAGCTTCTGGTGATCCTTCAAGACTGATGTTGTCCAGATCAATAGAGAAAAAGGCATTGGCCAGATCAATAGTTGCATACCAAGTACCAGGAGAAGTATTAATTTGCTCAAGCAATGAAATCACATGTGGAATGGCAGCTATAATTGGAGTCACTACCTGGTTAAGTTTACGATAATCCACTGTCACTCTTCAGGATCCATCTGTTTTCGTTACAGGGCAAGTAGATGAGTTAAAAGGGGACGTACTAGGAATCACCTCCTCTGTATTCTTCAAGTATTTGATAGTGGCACTAATCTTTGCAATCCCTCCAGAAATGTGGTACTGCTTTTGGCTTACTATTTTCCTAGGCAGTGGCAGTTCTAATGGTGTACACTTGGCCTTTCCTACAATGGCCTTTCCATTTCTTTATTTCAGGGATCCAATATGGGGTTTCTTCTAGTTACTAAATATGTCTATTCCAATGATGCATTCTGGAACTGGCGAAATAATGACAGGATGTGTTCGGGGGCCTACTGGACCCACATGAGTTGTACCTGAGCTAAAAATCCATTGATAACTTGAACTCCTTATGCCCAAATTCTGACTGGCAGGCCTTGAAAACTGGAATTAGTCAGTGTATTCCCTGAAAAGTTTGATTATTCCCTTTTCCCCAGTGAACAATCACTCTTATAAAAGGTTGTGGGTTCCTTTGGAGAAGGCTAGAAGAAAGATTGACAGTATAAACCTGTGGTATTGTAGCAGGGTCCTTTTTCAAAGGAATCTGATCTTCCCCTCATTCAAGAGGTTGTGGGTTTATAAACTGACTCAGCTTTGGGAATTGATTGAGCGGTCCTGACTCTCTAAATTCTGTTCACCTAATCTAGCATTCTTTTCCTTATATAGGTCACATAAGTACTCAGTAGGTTTCCCATGTTGTTTCACTCTTAGGGACACTGTGGTTGAGTAGCCAGTGCCATAAGTCCACATGAGATAGGTTGCTCTTAACCTCTCTTGCTGAGATATTGAAGAAATAATCTATGCTTTATCTATTGCAGTGGATGCTGCAATCCAGCTACTCGTACAATGAGACTCTGGATTTGGTTTTTGGCAATGTCAGCTCTATTACTAGAGCAGAGAAGACTCTCCTAGTAGCACATGCAGAAGCTTGTAGGTCTGTTATTGGGCACTTGAGATGTGCTTCTGAGGTTCTGAGATTATTCCTTTCCTTGATCACATTTTCTATTGTAAGGGGAACAAGCTAACCAGCTTTCCTATACTTCTTATCCTGACAGAACTGCTGGCAAATATTAAACACACAATCACCGTTAGCCTCTCCTCTCACCAGCACTTCATTTATTGGTGGATATTAGCTTTGCTACTTCACACAGTGGATTAACACCACTCACTCTTACAAGAGTGGCAGACTTATCCATGTCTGTAGGAGTAGAGATAGCATTATCAGTGCTGTTAAGTCTAATCAGGCTGGAGAGCCCATTTGAGAAGCTCAAATTTATGTTCATCTTTCTCTGGAACTACTCCTGGTACCAATTGTGTTAGACAGGGTTTTCTAGAGAAATAAAACTCAGATACTTATGCTTTTATCTATCTATCTATTTATCTATCTATCATCTATCTACAGCACCAAGGAAAACAGTCCACACGTTAGTATAGAGGGTTTTGTTCAACTCACTTCTGTGGACAGTTCATATACTGGAAGACCTTCAACTCATGAGGACTGCTGGATCCAAAGTCAAGGAAGCAAACAGCTGAGTCTTCTGTGGTGTAAGACAGGCAGTGAAACCACAGGCAGCAAACAACAGGGCAGGTCATCAACAGTCAGCCAGATAACAGGTTCAAGTGATGTATTCAACAGCAGTGTGGTAAAGCAGGTCTCAAGCTCTGGTGACATATGGGTGTCCCACAGAGAGTGTAGTTTACCAGCTAAGGCAGATTTGATGACTAGAGATCAAGCAAGAGAGGAGTGGGGCTTGCTGAGCCATTTTATCTTTTTGACCTCTAATTAAATTGTGACCTTATCAATCCCACATGTTCTTATTGACCAGGTTGGCACAATAAACCTACCTATCACAAAAATGATTTTTAAAAAAAAATTCATTGTGTTGATGGTTGTACCACTCTTCTTAATATGACCAAACAATTAAATTGTATGATCTATTAATTATATGCCAATGAAACGATTAAAAAATAAAGAGGTCTTGTGCAGATTCAGCCAATGCAATGCACTGTTTAGTCTCTTGACTGCTTCCATGAGCATTGATTTTGGATCTAAGGAAGATGAAGTCTTGTTTACTAAGCAATCCTTTTCCTAAAGTACTTACCCCAATGAGATGAAAATATCTGCTCTCACAAAAGTCTGCACATCAACATTTGGTAGCAACTTTATTCATAATTGCCCCAAATTGGAAGCAATACAGATGTCCTTCAATAAGTGAATGGATATCAGACTGTGGTATATCCATTAATCCATGGGAGTATTATTCACCAATAAAAAAGGAGCTCTGGGGTAGTTACATAATCTGGTGTCAATTTGGGATTTGAGAGGATTAAGAGTGAAGGGGTGGAGTCTAGTCTGTCAATCAGGTTATTGACAACGAGGCCTCTGTGTGGGCATGACCTTGTCCTGAGGATTCTGGGAAGTGCTAGATTTCCTCCTTGGAGTAGGAGACACTTTCTCTCTCTACTTGCTGAGAGACGCTCTACTGACAAGGCACATGGCACTACACACTGGGAGCTGGAGAAGCCACATGGACCTACTCCGATGCAACCAGACCTCTGAGCTAGAGCAGCCATGTAGACACCCCTGCCAGTGCTGAGATGCTTCTACCACCACTGGGGTCTAAAATACTTTCTACCCATCATCATCATGCATTCAGCATCATTGCATGTGTTTCATGAGTCTGAAGAGGACTTTATAGATTGGTGTTGGACATATGGGCTAATATTGATCTTATGGGCTTGTACTGGACTGGATTGTGGTGTTTTCTCAATATTCAACTACTCTTGTATATAAAGCACTTTCCTATACATATGAGTGTGTACATGAATTTGTTTTTCTAGTCTACCCTGACTAACATAAGCGCTCAAGCGAGGAAAACATAGGGAGAAACTTTAAATGTATATTGCTGAAGGAAAGAGGGCATTCTAGGGAAATAAAACCTATTGTATGATTCCAATTATATGACATTTTAGAAGAAAACTATAATGACAATGAAACTATAAGTTGTTCCCAGGGTTTGGTGGAGAGGCCAGGGGAGTCATACATCAGTGGAACAAAATACTATTTTTCAGGGTAGTGAAATTATTTGATATCATACTGAATGGAAAATAGGTGACATCATGCATTTGGAAAAAAACCAAAGAATTGTACAGCAACAAGAATGAACTCTCATGTAAATGAAACTTCAGCTAATAAGGATATATCAACATTGATTAAGAAATTTAGTAGCAACAAAATTTAGCTGGTCATAGAAGATAGGAAAAGGAGTGGGCAGGAAGGGAGAGTGGGGGGCAACAAACTTAGGGTTAAAGGAACAGGAGGTCTACCACTGATGGTATGAAAGACTTAAAATTCCTGGTGGTGTTTGAACAAGTGCAATGCATTAGAGAGCAATTATTGAGAGCTGAATGGAGGGGAACAAAATTAAATGCCTCACTTAAGAAAGGGGATTTTTAAATCTAGTTACATCTGAAGCATTGTCTTTACTCACTTGATGGAAAAGTGTTATCCTTGCATATACATGCTATAACATGACTCCAAATGAAATCAGGCTTTGAATGAAATCATCCCACTTTGTTACAATGTGGAAGTCAAATTTTGCATGATTCCACAAAGAAAACTGTCCAGAAGATATTTGCTACAAATGTAACTGACCCCAAACAAACTCACTGTCACTTAATAGATGCTGACTTATACCTATTGAGTTATCGCAGGCCAGAACTGGCCCTGGGAATTTTGGAACCTGTACCTCTATAGGTACAGAAAGCCACATCTTTCTCCCTTAGAGCAACTAGTGGTTGAAAATGGCTGATTTTACAATTAGCAGGCAATTGTGTGACCTCACATTATCAGGGCTCCTCAATCTAAGAGAAGGGAAACCTTTTCTTACTTACTCAAGTAAGTTTATATATACATATATATGATTTTACATGCAAATTTAAACTTAAATGACCTGTTGACATAGAAGGGAAATCAATATATTGGAACTTTTCACTCTCTTGTTTAAGTTGAAGATACTCAAAATTGATTTTAAAAGTAGGAAAATGAAATCAGGCTCATTAAAAACACAGCAGTGTGTTTTTGTCATAGAGTAATGAAATTAAAAATTTTTTTAAAAAGCATTTTATTGGGGGCTCATGCAACTCTTATCACAATCAATCCATCCATCCATTGTGCCAAGCACATTTGTCCTTTTTTTTTTTTTGCCATCTTCAGTATCAAATCATTTTCTTTCTTTTTGAGCTCTTGGTTCAGCTCCTCATTTTTCCTCTTCCTCCCCACACCCCCTCTCATGAACCCTTGATAACTTATAAATTATTATTTTGTCATGTCATGTCATGAGACTGTCCCACGTCTCCCTGCAGTTAACTTTTTTCACCAGACTCCTGAGTCAGGCGGAGAGTAATATAAGCACACACTGTCCTTTCCTCGTCCAGGAGCAATAGTGTGTGACCAGCCAGGAGTGAATCATGTGACAAGGGCAGGGTCAAGTTGCCCGTACTCTTTTTCCAGTTGTTCTGCCCTCTGGAAGGACAAAGGGGGAAACACATAGCCTACCATGGTGCTAGCATCAGGCACAACAGCTACTGCTTGTAGGCTGTGTGAACATGAGTCCTGCCACTGGAGTTCTAAAGCCTGAATTCCCCCAACTCCATTTCTAAAGTGTCTTGAAAGTAAAGAGGACAGCTGTTAATTTTTTCCAGCTGGATAATCTTATTTGAAAAGCAGGTTCTGTCCCTTCTTTGACTCTGTTAAAAATAACATTCCGAGGGGTGGAAAAGAGCTGAGTTTAAAAAGAATACCATGCTTTTATGGCGAGACTTTAAACAGACCGTGCTTCTCCATGACTGAGTGCCTTTGTGAAATGGGTACTTCTTGGAGTGGGCTGCCCTGGTTCAAAAGGAATAGGGATATGCCCTGGACTGGCTCAGCCTTTAGCTAAACATTTTATTGAGCTTCCAGTTGGTTTCTCCACTCCATTAGGTGACCAGAGGAAACTGTAAAACTCAAACTTGGCTGTCTTCAAGGAGTCAGTCAAAAGATGGATGTGTGCACCAGGACGATGTACCACAGCAGTTGGAAGAAACGAACAACCACATTGCTCATTTATTAGATGCTCACAATGGAACCGGACACATCAGCTTATTTTTAAAAGATCAACCATTCGGAGTGTTGTCACGAAATCTAGTTTTTTGAAGAAGATCCGCCGGCTTAGAGAAATCAACTAACTTGTCTAAAGTCAGTGAAATGGGTAAACACCTGCACACATGCGTCTGCGGGGCAATCTCTGCGTTTCTGGGTCTCCTCTACCAGAAAGATCTTGGAAAATGAAGGGGCTGAAGGGTGAGAAGGTGTGCTCTGAAAGAGCAGGTCGCAGAGACCCAGTCTTAATCTTGTTTTTCTGTTGACCCAGTTGGTCACACCCCTCCAGCAGATAGCAGGAGGCTTTCAAGTGCAAAATGACACGAAGCAGGGCCAG
>PVJH01039841.1:0-16206 GCA_004026705.1 Nesogale talazaci | reverse complement strand
TATTTCACCCTCACCCCCTCCTTTCCCTTGCTCCTTGCCCAGTAGTCTAATGGGGGCAGGATCCTTCCTTTAGCGGTGTGATAATAAAGCGAATGCTGTCCCTCCCACAGTACACAACTATTATTATAATTATTATTGTTGAGCAAGTCTATCCTGTTGTGCACTTTCCGTGAACCAAGAAAAAGAAACCGACCCTGGCTGATTTTGAAACATGGTGCTTTCATGTAAAACTGCTCTGTAGGGCTTCGGGGCCATAATTTTTTCTTTTAATTTTATTGGGGGGCTCATACAGTTCTTACCACAGTCCATACGTGCATCCGTCAAATGCCAAGCACATTTGTACATCTGTTGCCATCATCCTCAAAACATTTGCTTCCTACTTAAGCCCTTGGTATTAGTTCCTCATTTTCCCTACCCCCTCCTCCTCGCTCCCTGCTCCCTCACGAGCCTTTGATAATTTATAAGTTAGTATTATTTTGTCATATTGTACAGTCTGATGTATCTCTTCACCTACTTTTCTGTTGTCTGTCCCCAAGGGAGGAGGTTGTATGTAGAACCTTAGCATCGGTTTCCCCTTTCTACCCCACCTCCCCTCCCCCCTCTCAGTATCACCACTCTCACCACTGATCCTGAAGGGATCATCTGTCCTGGATGCCCCATGTTTACAAATCTGGCCAGGCCAGAGGACGTACCCTGGTACAGATGGGCCATAATATTTACGCCAGTGGGTTGCCACGTCGTTCTTCCACTGTGCCTCTTGGTGGACTCAAACTGTGGACCTTGAGACGAGCAGGATGGTGACCCTCTTGTCCCATCTCATTTTATCCGCCCCAGCACCCTCAGAACCTAGCTTGATGACCCATGTCCTAGACCGGGACTTTGGTCTACGGCCACGGTGCTGGAGTTGACATGGGCACTAGAATCCAATCCAAAGCTGTAGTGGCCATGTGCTTATGTTAATTCCATGATTGAGATGTAGGGGTGGAGTCTAGCCTGTTAATCTGGAGAGAGCCATTGAGTAGCCAAGGAGGCCTGTATGTGGGCATGGCTTTCCATGTGGGCAGGGCTGTGCTGGTGTTTGGAACGTGGCGCAGAAGGTAAGGCTGCAGCCTGGAAGGGCTCTAGTTGGGACTCTGGCTGTGGCAGTTGGGTCTCTAAAAGTCGAGGGATCTAAAGTCGACCCCTTTAGATGGTTCTGTGCAGATTGTGGATGCGTGGCCTGATGGCCATTGCGTTGGGAGCTGTGACTTTGAGCAGCCTGACTCTGTGCCCTGAAAACAAGGGGAGCTTAGGGGAGCTGCTGGCTGACTTGGGAAGCAGGGCGAAAGAAAGTCCAGGGTGAGAGGGGCTTTTGGAAGCCACACCCAGCGTTCCCATGCCTCCCCAATGATCCCCCTGCAAAGTCCGACTGGCCGGTGGTGCACCCCTGAAGCGTACACAGAAGGAGACGCGTGGACACTCTTTCCTCTCCCTGGGTCTCAGGCAAGGTGGGGTTCGGATGACCAGTTGATGCTTGTTCGACACTTCCGTCTTTGTGCAGCTACTATCTCAGGAGAGGGGATACACTGATAGCATCTCAGGAAGAACGCTGCACTTCCCTGACTTGGAAGAGATGCCCTGGTGACGGAGTGGGTCACACACCAGACTGCAAACCCCGATGTCAGCAGTTTGAACCTATCAGCCACCTCACGGGAGCGGCATGAGACTTTCTACTCCCATAAAGATGTATAGCCACAGACACCCAATGTCAGGTCCGTGCGGCAGGCAGTTGGTTGGGTCTGAAGTAGGACATTGACTGCACAAGTCCGTGATGGGAGGTGGTTCTATCATGAGACATCGTCTTAGGACTCTGCTCACCAATTGAGACTTCAGATGGTCACATGCCTCAGTCCTCGCCGTTCAGCAGCTCCTGGGCAGGCGGCCCCAGCCAGGACTCGACTCGCCTGCGCACTCTTAGGAGATCTGTGGCCATAAGGGGCAGCTGCTGTCAGGTATGCTCAGGGCATGGCTGCCCCAGCTGGAGATGGGGACCAGAGGCCATAGGCAGTTTTGCCTCACGATGTTTGTGGGGTACTCACCAGGGTACGGCCTGGCTCTCGGCTCTCTGGTTTAGTTCGGCTGTGGCTGTGGTCTCTGCTTGATGAGCTAGACCCCTGGAAGCAGGGCTTCTCAGTCTGGGTATCGTGGACATTGAGAGCAAGGTCGTCCCGTGCTGTGCGGGAAGACGGCCAGGGCATTGCGGTTGGTTCCTAGTCAGCAGCTCGGTTGCAGCAGTGTCAACACCTCCCCCCTTCAGCGTGACAACCAGAAATGTGTCCAGACATTGCCGTGGCCCCCTGGGAGGACACAGAGCCCCCAGTGAACATGTAGAGCAAGACTTGTGGCTGCCGAGATCCCCAGAAGGCCCTTGACCTAAAGTGATCAGATTTTTAGCGGGACACCATTGACCAGGGCGAGGGGGGAGGGGCTCTTGATTAAAATTTTGGTCTCTACGGAGCAACAAAAATGTTCATAGAACGCAAAAATAGTATTGTAATATATTTATTTAATTTTAAAGCGCCGCGGGACAAATTGTTAAAAAGCGGGACGTCTGGTCACCTTACTTAGAGTTCCATTTGGAACATGTAGTGCTTGTTGAGCACAGGGAAGGAGAGTGTTGATTTCTAATTGGCTAAAGTTTTTAAGCAAGAAAAAAGCTTTTTAATTTGAATAGGATATGCAACAATTTTGACCAAGAGAAATCCCTCCCCCTCCCCCAAACAAAGCAAAAAACACCACCTTTGGAGACTAGACACAGCATATTCTTTAAACCAGCAGATCAAGGGAAGGACCCAGAAGGTTCTCTGACTTTTTCCAGGACTGTGTGGTGAGTGCGGGTGACTGTGCAAGGGTCGACTCAGACATCTCTTCTTCCAGAGGTGCAGTCCCATACCCTCATTTGGAGCCTTGGACTGCCCCCCTCCCTCCTGCACACCCATCATATCTTAGAGCCGCGCGTCCAAAGGAAAGCTGCTTTTCCCGGGCTGCTGCCGACAGTGCCCTGGTGCCGCTCATGAAGTCAGCGGTTCAAAACCACCAGCTGCTCCTCCCGAGAGAGACGGAGCCCTCTGCTCCCCTGGAGAGGCCCAGCTTCAGAAGCACACAGCAGGCGAGTGGAGGCGGACTCCACGGCAGAGGGGTGGGGGTCACTCACGGGAAGTAAGAAGAGGTGTGGCTGTTTAGAAGAAGGCTTCCGCCTCCATCAGCCTGCCGTCACTCCCCCACAGGCTGTGCGCTTTCTCCTCTGGCAGATTCGGGGACTGAGAAGATACGTACATAGCTCTGAAAATATTGATTGATTCTTATAAACAATTTCAAATTCTGAAAGAAAGGAGAGCGTACATTTCCTGCCCCCGAGATTGACGGGGTTATCTTTTTGTCATGTGTGCCTCACGTATGTCAGTAAACCTCCGGTGGGAAAGGAGGCGTTTGGTTTCATCGCAGTGTCCATGGTGACGTATTCTTCCCCTCACCCCGTCCCGTGTCCCAGGGGTGCTTGGGACCAGAATGTCACTTGGAAGCTACAGGCAGGCCACAAGCCTGATCCCGCTTGCAGGTGTTGTCGGGCAGGGTCTTCAAACGGTTGGTGGGGAAGCCCCAGGATCTTCCCCCTCATTTTCCGTGACCTCCGGCGCCCCTCGAATCTATGTAGCCCGCCCCTCCATCCGTCACATGGGAGTAGCCCCGGCGCCGGGGGCCCCAGCTTATGCCAGTGAACCACGAGAAGCAGACAGCAGAGGGCCCGCCCAGGGTCTGCTTAGAAACGGCCTGTGTCGATGTCCCTTGTCTGAGAAGCCTGTGCTGAGGGTTATGCTGTCCGTGCCTGGTCACGGGGGAAGTAGGCGGTGACGGGACAAGGAGGGACGCAGAGGCTCAGGGGACCGCAGGCCCCTTTGCAGGGAGCTCATCTGAGCTGCTGGGACTTTGTGGCCAGTTGTCCCCCACGGGCTCAGCCTGGGTGGCCTGTGCGCCTCAGCAGAGGGATCGTGACGGTGGCAGGAGCAGTTCCAGTGGGAGCCCAGGCTGTTTTCTCAGCTGCCTGGCAGGGCACAAGTGAAGCAGGTGGTCAGAGTTGAGCTATTTACACACCAAAAAACTTTGTTTTCCCACAGCCACGACCCTCCTATTTCTATAGCATGGCCCGCAAAAGGACCTTTGAGTGTTAAAGAAAATAAACAGTCCACACGAGTACCAGGCACTCTCTATTGCAGACCCCCCGGCCCTTCTTCCATGCTGAATTGTATGAGCCCTTCTCTTCATTTAGCTCTCCGAAGGCAGGCTCAGGGGGTTGCCCTCTGGCTCGAAGGCCCTTCTCTCAGCAGACCCCTTGGTGTGGCCTGCCTGCCCCTAGCATCCGTCCGCGGCTTGGACACAGCTTTGGGAAGCTCAAGCAAAGTGGCATTGCTACATCCGTGCGTGCCCTGGCTGGTCTCTGCTCACAGCCAGCCTGGCCCTGTCCTGGAGCAGGGTCATCGGTGCCCTCTTGGGAAGTTCCTGTAGCAAGTGGGTCCGTCAAGCCAGAAAGTAAAGTTTGAGAACATTTTGACTCAGGCTGGGCAGTTCAAAGCAGGTGGCTTCTCCCTGCGTTGGGTATGTGATAATGTTGTTAATGGCTCTCGCTAAGTAGATAATGGCCTGAATCACATAATGGAACAGGATGGACTTCACCGCTGCCTTTGCCCCGAGGCCAGAAGAACAGCCAATGTGATTTAACGTTGGGATCAAATGTTCCATAGAAGAAATCCAGTCAACAGGAGGGAAATATGCGGGATAGAATTTGAAATGCTCTCAGCCTGTAGTCTTTCTGGAGCCATTGAGGTTGGATCGATGTGTGTGTGTGTGTGTGTGTGTGTGTGTGTGTGTGTGTGTGTGTTTTGAGGTGGAGATGAGTCTGTTCTGTTCTCTTTGCCCAAGAGAAGGAAGCACTGCCCAGCCCTGGGTCATCTCGCTGACAGCCTGCATGTGAGACGTCATTGCAGCTCGGACCTCTCCATCCGTCTCCTCGAGGGCTGCCCCTGCACTTTCCCAGACACCGGTCTTTCCTGGGAACACGTCCCGCGTATGGGAGCATGCTGCTTGTACGTCTTTCAAGACAGACGTGTGTGTGTGTGCTCTTTGGGGAGTCCGTGGTGCTTTCTCTGAATTCTTCACCAGCACCATCTTGTGAATGGGCCGAGCCTTCAGTATTCCTTATTCAATGCCCAACCTACGCGGGCACAGCAGGCGATTAAAAATGCTGTGGGCTGAGTGAGGCGCCCCTTCGTCCCATCAGGGTTGTATCTTGTTGCCAACACTTTAGAGATTCCTGATTGCCCAGCTCTTGCTTCCGTGAGCAATGATTGTGAAGATAAGCACGGTGAAATCCTTGCCAAGTTCAACCTTTTCTCCGTTGATCCTAATGTTGCCTATTGATCCAGTTACGAGAATTTCGGTCTTCTTTACATTGAGTGGTAATCCATACCGCTGGCTGCAATTCTGAACATCAGCAAGTGCTTCAAGACCTCCTCACTTTCCGCAAGCAAGGTTGTGACATCTCTATATCACAGGTTGTTCATAAGCCTTCCTCCAATTCTGAAGCCACATTCTTATTCAAGTCGTTGATTCGCGCAGCGTACAGATTGAATGAGTGTGGAGAGAGAATACAACCCTGATTCACACGATACTTACATGTTCTGTTCTTGATCCATTTACAGCCTCCCCTTGAGTACAACGAATGTTCTGGAATTTCCTTTCTTCTCAAGGCGATATCCATAACTTGTTAAGATCCACACAGTTGGGGAAAAAAAAAAAGATCCACACAGTTGAATGCCTTTTTTTTTTTTTAATTATATACTCTTTTATTCTTTTGTGTCCTAGTGAATACCTTTTCATGGTCAATGAAACACGGGTAAACATTTTTCTGCTATTCTCTGCATTCAGCCAAGATCCATTAGCAATGACATCTCTTGTTCTCCGTCCTCTTCCGAAGCTGACCTGTACCTCTGCCAGCTCCCTGTCAATGGACTGCTGCAGCCGTTGCTGGATGAGCTTCAGCAGATTTTACTTGCACATGGTGTCGGTGATATTGTTCTAGATTCTGAGCATCCTGTTGGGTCATCTTTCTTTGGAAGGGGCACAGATATGGATCTCTTCCATGTGGCCAGGTGACCAAGTAGCTGTCTCCCAAATGCCTGACACAGACACGTGAGTGCTTCCTGTGCTTCATCAGCCTGTTGAAAGATCTCCTTTGGTCTTCCATCCATCCCTGAAGCCTTGTTCGGGGCTCATCTGCGCAGGGTAGCTTGGACATCTTGCTTCAGGACCAGCAGTTCTTGCTCATATGCCGCCTCCTGAAATGGTCGAATGTTGACGTGTGACTCCGTGTATTCTTTCCATCTTCTCGCAGCGACTCCTGCATCATTCCTTGTTTTGCCCATAGACTCTTGCAAGATTGCAGCTCGAGGCTTGATTTTTTCCCCCCTTTGCATGTAAGCTATACAGAACAAGTTCTTCTTTTCTGGCTTTCCAGCTCCACCTCTTTGCCCATTTTATTATAATATCTTTTCGAGTTGCCCTTTGGCATTGTCTTTTTGTGTTTTGTCTTTGGCCCTGTGAGATTTTCTCTTCAGCTCACCGTTTCTGCCATTTGCCTGACCTACTCTGTGATGAAGAGCCAGTTCCAGAGTCTCTGCGACATACTCACTTGCATCTTCCCTTTCTGTCTTGCCTTTTGAATGACCTTTGGCTGCCTTCGTGAACGATGGTCCTGTTGATTCACATCTGTTCTTGAGATGTTCTTGCCATTCTGGTGGAATAGACTCAGATTTCCGTGGACTTATTTTAATTGTCCTCAGCTTCCCTCTGAACTTCCAGACAAGCAATTGATGGTCTGTTTCATGGTCAGCCCCTGGCCTAGTTTTAGGTCAGGTCATCACCGCTCATAATGCTGTTAATGCTCATAATAACTCATAACTGCTAATGATGAGTTTCTCTGTTGTTCCTTTGCGCAGATGTAGTCAGCTTGGCTTCTGTGTGTGCTATCTGGAGAAGTGCATGTGGATAGTCACCTTTTGTGTTGTTGGGGGTGGGGAGGGGAAAGGGTATTTTCCGAGGGCTTAAGTAGAAAGCAAATGTTTTGAGAATGATGAGGGAACCAAATGTACAAATGTGCATGGCACACGATGCCTGGATGGGTGGATTGCGATAAGAGGTGTGTGACACCCCCCCCCCCAATAAAGTGACTAAAGGAGAAAGAAAGAAAAAAGATATTTTTGATGAAGAAGTCGTTGGTCTTGCAAAATTCTGTCATGAGATCCCTGGCTTCGTTTTTGTCACCAAGACCATGTTTCTCAACTACTGTTCTTTCCTCTTTGTTTCCAGCTTTGGCATTCCAATTGCCCGTAATTACCAATGCCTCTTGATTGCATGTGTGATCACTTTGAAACTGAAGAGCTGGGTAGAATTCTTCAATTTCCGGCATGCCAGCTTTAGTGATTGTTGTATACATTTGAATAGTAATGGTATTGATCAGGTTTCCTCATGTGTGGGCAGATAATTATCCTATCACTGGTAGCATGGTACTTCAAGATAGATCTTGAAATGTCCTTCTTGACAAGGAATGTGGTGCCATTCCTCTGGATTGTGTCATTCCCAGCACGGTAAGCAAACCAGAGGATTTTCTGATTCAAAATGGCCAGACCTGTTTTGATTTTGTTCTTTTTTTAACTCACTATTACCTAGAATATCTGTATGCATTCCATCTCATTTTTCACAACTCTCGGTTTTTCTAGACTCATCATACACCATACATACACCCCAAGTTCTGATTCCTGAGTGATGTTTGCTGCTGCTTTTCCCTTCTCGTTTGCATCTGTGCCCGCCCCGCCGCAGATGACGAGCCTGGCGGGGCTGGACTCCCATGGGCTTTCCTTGACCACGTCATGATGGTCAGCGCGCCTTTGAGCACGCGACTCTTCTCCCCGCCGCCTTATTTTGAGGATCCCCTCCTGGACGCGCTCTCTGGCGGTGCTCTGCTTCTGTTTCCGAGGTTTTCTGTGTCTGACGGTGTCTGCAGGCTGTCCCTGGGCTTCTCAGTGCCCAGCACCCCCAAAGCCGGTGGCCTGCTCCTCCTACAGAACCTGTCAGTCTGGGAGCTGGGCTGACTCCCCTTCACTTTGAGTGACCCTGCCGGGGAACGAGCAATAATTTGTCCAACCTAAGCCTCGTGTTCTTTTTAGGAAATCCCTCTGTGGGATCAATCTGCCTTCACGGCGGTGAGTGATTGTTGATGGGGGAACAATAATTGTGGCGTGAGCAGGGGGGTTCTTATTAAAGCAAAAGGAGGTGACGAGTGTCACCGAACCAGGCCCACAGAAACTGTTGACACAGCCTCAGTTCCCCTGTGTATCATCTCAGCAGCAACTTTTTTTTTTATTAAATTGTTTTAAATGAGCGCCAGTCATCAGCTTCATGAGTTGTTCCCCCACCCCCCACCCCCCCAATGTGCTGGGAAGAGGACCATTCCGGGTTTCTCACTCCGGCTCACACCGCCCGCTTAGAAGAAGATAAGTAGCGTGCTCATGAGAGCCTCACCACTGGACATGCCCTGGGCAAACGCTACCATTCCCATCACACCTCCTTTCCCCAGAATAAATCACCTCTCTCACTCTGTGGGTGGGTGGACTGATGAAAGGTTGGTAGATATTTCTGCGCTCCGACGGCTTTTTCGAACTGAGTTGCAAGGCTGCTGCCCGCGTTGGGGGAGGTATTGACAGGCCTGTGCCCTTTTGGCAGGAAATAACGACATGCTCGCCGGACTACTACAAATGGACTCAGTACCTGTTCATTAAACTCTACGAAGCTGGACTGGCCTATCAGAAGGAGGTGAGTTTAAGATGAGCTGCCCTTGTGAAATTCTCTTAACCCTCTCCATCCTTCAGGAAACCCACTCTGTCCAGAAGAAACAGACCCTGCTTGCCCAGACACTGTGAAGAGGAAGACTCTTTCAAGTCTGCGGAATTAATCACAGCAGAGCTAGAAAGTAACTCTGGGTCGCGCTGCCACTCAGGTTACGTTTTTCCCCCGGAGGATGTCTTAGTTCCAGAGGTTCCCAAGGTGACACAAACAGGGTACTCTCAACTGCTAACCTCAAGGTTGGCAGTTCGAGCCCACCTAGGGGCACCAAGGAATAAAGGCTTGGCAGCCTGCCTCTGTAAGGCTTACAGCTGAGAACGAAGGAATGCACTCTGTAGCCCACGGTCACCAGAAGTTGGAACACACTAGACGGCACCAGGTTTGGGTTTTGTTTTTGCTTATTTTCGGCGTGTCTTAGTTTCCTAGTACTGTTAACCTAAACAGTGGTAGACCAGGAAAAAAAGGCCTGGTGGCTTACTTCTGAAAATCAGCCACGGAAATCCTTTCTTGTGCTTGGTGCACAGTACTTATATCCTGGGGGGGGTTCCACGGTGGCATCCGTGATGAGGGAGCTATCCCGAGAAGAGCCTTGAGCAATAACCCCAAGTCAAGATGACAAGACTTGAAGACCTCACCGCACAGCAGAGGGCCCTCCGTAGGCGCACCTGGCACCATAGGGGAGGGTCGACTGTTCACCAGTGACGTCCACGTGCCTTAGAAGGGTCCAGGGCTTGGGATCCAAAGGGCAGCCTTTGCCTGAAGACAAATTCCAGAAGGCCAGAGAGTACAGAGGGGCTTCGGAAGTTGGATGACACCATTGAGTGAAAAGATAGGGGCTTTTCATGTGAACTCTTTTGAATGCCCCCCTCATAAGGAATGAACCCAGACCAGCAGGAGCAGGGTAAGTGATGTCACCTTCTAGAAATCCCAGTCCATGGTGTGAAACAAAATGTAAGACGCGTATGCATTGCTGAATAGAAAGCTGATCTCCGTTTAAAAACAAAAGAAGAAGTGAAGGGCAAGTCCACATGGACGAAGCCTCTGGTGGCTCCCCTCTGAACTGGACCGGAAGTGAGCCGCCGGTGGCCGTGCAGAGGGCCCTGGAAAATCGGCCACGGTAGGTGCAGTTAGAGCAAAGCGACCAGACGTCCCACTTTTTAACAATTTAACAATGTCCTGCAGCGTTTTAAAATTAGAATAAATAAAACACTCTTTTTGCATTCTATGAAAATTTTTGTTGCTCCATATAGACCAAATTTTTAATCAAGAACCCCTCCACTCGGTCAATGGTTTCCCGCTTAAAATCTGGTCACTTTAAGTTAGGGTAGAATCTCAAAACCTTCTCTTATGACCTCCCTTTGACCCACTTTAATCTCGTTTTTTAAATATCTGCTGCTTTCCTTTCTTCAGAGGTTTTTCCTCTGCTTCGTTATTGCAGTTAGCCTTTTGGGGGGTTTTGCGTGTGTGTTCGGCGACATCTGCTCTCTGCAGTCGGCCGTGCCTGTCCACGGGGCGAGGCAGGGCTTGCTGGAGGGTGGCACGTTCAGCAGCCACGCCACCTCTCCCCGTGCTGCCACCCCCGACTTCAGAACCAGGTGGTTTCGTAACCTCCCCTGGATGGGGTCTGGATGCAAGCCCATTCCAGATGGAACGGAGTCAGACCAGTATTTTAATAAGATCGATGGGGCTGAGCCCCGGTGGCGTAGTGGTTGTGCGCGCGACTGCGGCCCACTGGGACGGAGGTTCAATTCCAGCAGTGGGACTGGGCCTCCTCCTCCCACCACCGGAGAGCAGTGATGCCCATAAAACAAAAACAAAACAAAGATCGATGTGGCGATCCTTAATGAAGCAGGGTTTTCTCAAGAAGAGGCTAAAAGACACAGAGAAAAGTCAGTATTCTGAGAGCGTTAGTTTGGCCAGCTTCCTGGTCAGACCCTGAAGCTACGTGACCATGTCTCTAGCTGAGGCCTCTGGGAAGGGAAGAACCGTTCCTGAGGATGACACGAGGCTAACCACGGCGCGGAGTCCAGGGCTGCAGGGGCGGTGGGGGCCTGGCGGGATGGAGGCTATGACAAGGCAGAACTGGCCCCTGTGTGGAGGAGTGAGGCCGGAGGGGCTGTGACCATGGGGGAGGGCAGGGGAGAGGAGGAAGTGGGATGGGGACAGTGAGGTTTGGGAAGAGGAGGCCCAGACACGTTGGCAGAGGCAGCACAGCTGCCACCCTGCAGAGAAAAAGGAGGTGGTGAAAGTCCAGTCAGGATGGTGGGGTCCAGGTAGTCCCAGGGCCCCACACAGCTGCCCATAGATCTGATGTATCTTTGATCTGAATTGCCATTTCCTTTGGTCTTTTTCCTCCCTGCCCCACCCCAAGTCTTTGATTACAAGCAGCTTTTGGATTTTCCCTTTCATTTGTGTTTCATTTTGCACCTGGGTTGTATTAAGAGCAGAAGCACAGCATCCTCGTGGTGTTTGTCACCTAGGGCCTAAGAGGTACCAAACTGTGTGGGGACTGCTGATAAGAAAGTAAAGGCCTATTTGTTTTTGCAATCTCCAATAGCAAGTGTTTCTTCTCTCACAGCCCTGAGATTGGCAGGGGCAGGAGACAGAGGTGGAGGTATACGTTGGCTTCCCCCCTCCCCATCTCTGTCTCTCCTCTCTTATAATTCATACAAGTGCTTTATTCTTTCTACTTTTTTATTTTTGAAGGGGGCCTGCTTCTGCAATGGGCAGTTGGCCTCAGCTTCTCCACAGTGTTTAGCCATTGTGTTTTCTTGTCTGGGTGCAACCCCTCCTCACCCCATATACGCCTACAGGCAGCAATGATCTATAAGTAGGTGGCTTTTACTTTAATAACCTAGAGACTTCCAGTCTGAGTTACTGTAATTCCAACAACTTGGGTGACCCTGGAAATCGCAGGGAAACTCTTCCTTTTGATTTCGGAGACTGTACCTCTTTCAAGGAACAGGAAGCCTGCAGGGTGGGTGGTGGGACTGAACCGGGGAGCTCGGGTTTAAGAGCTCAACCCTACCTGGCGGCACTGTCAGGGCTCCTTTCCTTGGAAGGCGAGGTGGTGGTGTTCAGGATGCTCACCAGATCCCGTCCTTGTGTCTCTCGAAATCACAGGCACTAGTGAACTGGGACCCGGTGGATCAAACCGTGCTTGCCAACGAGCAGGTGGACGAACACGGCTGTTCGTGGCGTTCCGGGGCAGAGGTGGAGCAGAAGTACCTCAAACAGTGGTTCCTTAAGACGACAGCCTACGCAAAGGTGAGTACTCGCCTGGAGCAGCTCCAGGGACACCTCGTGCGTTCGAGGCCAGCCGAAGACTCTCTGGTATTGGAGAAGCCTCCCTGGCGGTCTGGGTAGGACCCTCCGGGCAGGGTCTCGGGCAAGAAGCGGACGTGTTACAATTCTCCGGGATGTAAGTCAGGATTGAGAGATCACCCGGAGATCGGGATAGGCTGCTGCTTGCCGACCTTTTAAAGCTCACTGAGTCATTGTGCTTCCACGGAGGCCAAAAACATTCCAGGTTACCCATAATTGCGTCAGCAAAACAAAAAAATCTCTCTATCTGCATCGCACTCATGAGACCTCAAGGAAGAGGAGCTAAAGTTCCCGAGCGTTCAGAGAAGACCACGGAGCAAGAGTCAGGAGGTGGCCCGTCTCCGGGAGGGACGTCCGACATGAGAGAGACCCCGAATCAAAACCAGAAGCTCTGGGTTTTACTCTTGTCGAGTAAAGAGTTCCCAGTTTCTGGGCCTCGGTTTCCTGGTCCATAAAATGAGGGAGGACCAGGGGATCTTTCTGGCCCCTTCTCCGTTTTCGTGTGTGGTCAGGGATTCAGGACAATGCCAACAAGTTGCAGGAGAGCCCTTGCTTATTTAATCCCCAATGGTCAGGGCCACCCAGTCAGTTCTCCCTGCTGGAGCCACTGTGTGCCGACTCTCCCTGGTGCTTACCAAGTGTCAGCATTCTGAAGCGGAGCGGCCACCCCTGGAAAGTCCAGAGAGGAAGGTTAGAGCAAATTAGCACCACTCCCTGCGGTAATTTAATGATTCTCTTTCTCTCTCTCTCTCTCTCTCTCTCTCTCTCTCTCTCTCTCTCGGGCATGAGACTAGACAAGCAGGGTCTGAAAAGGGGGAGGGGCTTGGTGGCGTGTGTACTTGGTGTGTGTCCGGGTAGTTCTGCCCCTGTGGTCAGCACCATGTAAAAGAGAGGGTGCCGGGCTGAGCCCCGGTGGCATAGTGCTTGTGCATGGGACTGCGGCCCACGGGGATGGAGGTTCAATTCCCACTCACGGGAGCAAAGGCTGGGCCTCCTACTCCCACCACCAGGGCAGTGATGCCTAAAAAAAAAAAAAGAGAGAGAGAGAGGGTGCCCTTCCCTAGCAGCCACGGGTAGCCTTGTCAGAGATGGAATATCATATTGAAAAGGACTTTGGGTCCTATCTCGTTTCACAGTCATCACGTGCAGCGTAAGTCCCAAGTTATAAATAACCTCGGATCACAACGAAACTTGTCACAACAATGCTGTTGTCAGAGCAACACCCCCACTTAGACGGCAAGCGCCATATGGAATTATGACCACTGGTTCTCTCCAGTGGGGCTGGGTCCCCTGTCTAATGATCTCACAGCACAGCAGAGAGCCGCACAGGGCTCGGAAAAACGTACTGGTGAGAGCTTGCTGTGCTGAGGCCGGGCCTCTTTCCGGCCCCCAGCAGTCTGGGAGGCGAGATGAAGGAACACAGCCTGTGCCTCCCTTGCCATCCCAGGCAGAGGGAGCCTGTGTTTGCTGATGTCATGGCCACTGCATCCCCAAGAGGGCCCATCGGGTCACCTGAAGCACCTACCCAATGCTCCTCTCATGGCCATTGTTAGAAAGGCCCCCCTCATGAGCTCTTGGATTTTGACCTCCGCCTCTAGGAGGAAATGTCATCCCCTCACTGAGGGGGCCTGGTTCTTCCATGTGTCAGCTGTGCGGTTTCAACTGTTGAGCCACTATTGTGCGTTACCATGGCGACTCGCCCGCTTCCCGCCCCACTCCTGTGCAGACTTGTTGAGACAGCTGTCTTTGGAGGGCAGCACTTGGTTTGCCCTGAAATCAGGCAAAGCGGGCGTGGCGTGGCTGGGGCAGGAGGACAGAAGTCTCTGTGCCCGGTGGGAACTCAGGTGCAGGCTGAGCTGCTTGCCCCAGAGCCAGAGCCCACGAGTCCTGATAGAGAATGGATGCTGCGGGGCTGTGAGCCTAGGTGGTGGGGAGGGCGTGTTGAGGCTCAGAGATGTGGGGATCCAGGGCTAGCCAAGGGGATTCAGTTGAGACCCTACAGGGTCAGAGAGACGAAGAGACCTGCACACGCCCTCATAAGAAGCAGATGTGGTAGCGATTGTCCACCACGACTGGAGGTGATTGAACTATGCCTCGGTATGGTGTCTGGATTAGCTCCTAATTAAATGGCACAAAAAGAAAGAAAGCCAAGCATTACAGGTTCAAAGAGACCTGCCAAAATTAAGCCCCTGACCTTTAAAGGGAGACTAAATAACCCAGGCCCCCTGCAAAGTCTCATCTGCAATATCCAGCGTGTAATAAAAATAGTACTCCATTTGCCAAGAGGCAGCAAAACGCAGCCCATATTCAGAGAGTACAGTTGGGATGGGGTGGGGGGAAGCCCAGCCCAATAGAATTAAACCTGATATGGCCCCCAAGTGAGGTCTTTAAAGCATCTATGACGTAAATATTTGAGACTTAAAGAGATGGTCACGATGAGTGAACAGATGGGGAATCTCAGGAGAGAAGTGGAAACTTTTTTTTTTTAAGTGGGAATCTAAACCAGAAAAAATACAGTATCTGCAATGAAAATTAGACTGTTTGAGCTGCAAACGGGGATGAGGGAGGGCGAGATCAGCCATCAAGCTGGATAGAAAGCTCTGATAGAGCAGTGTAGAAGGAATCCTGAAAGAGTGTGTGTGTGTGTGTGTGTGAGAGAGAGAGAGAGAGAGAGAGAGAGAGAGAGAGAGAGAGAGAGAGAGAGAGACATACACACTAAGTGTGGGTCTGGAAAGGTGATGAGATGCCTAGTCAGTCCAGACCACTTGGGACTTTAGGAATCTGGGCCTTACCGTGGGCATCATGGGAAACTATCAGGGTTCTAGAAAAGGGAAGCTCTCTTTGTTTTCCCAAAAATACCATAGAGCAGACAAGGACAGATGCAAAGAGACCAAGTCAGAGGCAATCGCAGTACCTTGGGTATAGTAACATGACTTGGATGTCAGCGGGAGGAGCAGACAGGGTAGTCAATTTGACTGAGCTGGTGGCCTCAAGGCCTGCTGTGACTCGCACACTGTGTAGGTGGTTCAGCCAAGATTGTAAGACTCACGATGGGAGAGACATCGGCATAGCTCTTTTGAGGTGACCCTCATAACAGGGTCACACATAACAGGGGCTTGGATAAAGGGCCCCTACTTGAGAGATCAAATGAACAGGACATCTGCTTACAAACCTGGTGTGATAGAAACGTCCTTCCCCTGGCGGAGAGATCTGGTGGATAGCTTAGGAGCAGCAATGGAGCCCGAAACGGTGCTTTCAACTGCAAGGAGTAACTGGAAATCCAAGTTTGGTGGCTGGAGCCAATGGAAAGTGAGGGTTTCTTTCTAACGTCCCACTGGCCGGAACAGAACGGTGCCAGGGCCTGGGGCGGCATCCAGTGATTCCCTTGACCTTTGCTTTGCTCGAGACGGCAGAGAGTTTGGGTTTTGGTTTCTTCCAGCCACCCAACAACTCATTCGGTTGAGAAAGATGACGTAAAGACTCGGCTGCAGTGGGTTGGGTTTGGGTTCAGGTTTCATACTTAGCCCGACCCTGGAGGTGGGGCTGGGTAAGGGTGGGGCTGCTAGTCAACGGGTTGGTGGTTACAGCATCCACGACGTAAATATTTGAGACTTAAAGAGAAGGTCACAACGAGCGAACGTCACCAGCCATTGCAAAGGAGAGGGACCCCTGTGCCGGGTCACCATGAATGGGAGTGGACTCCACGGCAGGTTTTATTTGGTTTGGTTTTTGCTTTGTTTGGTTATCATCGTTTTTTTTTCAGTCCCGTTTGACTCAGGAGAGGACATGGAGGGTTGCTTTGTTGATCAGTGACAGCACTGGAATTCGAATCCAGGGGCTTGGGCTTGTCATCAGCCGTCTAACTGGATTCACAGGTGACCTGGGATTCCTCCGCTCCATCCCAGTGTCACGAGACTCTAGGGCTCAGACGAGAACAGCCGACTGAGGCCC
>PVJH01039840.1:0-16123 GCA_004026705.1 Nesogale talazaci | reverse complement strand
GCCAAACTTATAACCACGACACCACCAGGGCTCAGGCCATGATTATGCTACATGATAGGGCAAAAGTAAAATTTTCCTGAGTGGGCTGACCCTACTCGGCTGAGCCCACTGAAAATCAAGACCTATTTTGTCAGTCTGATCACAGAGAAGAGTTCAGGGATATTTGACATGAGAGGAATTTGATGTGTAAGAAAGTCTCCACTCCTGGCTTTGTTCATGGAGGGGTCACATGGGATGCAGGGGAACAGTGCCCCCAAGCCAACAGCCAGCAAGGATAGAATTTGGCCAAGGACATTTGGAACGGATTCCACGAGCCTCTTTCTGTGTGAGAGCTCAGCGTGGTTGACCCCATGGTTCCTGGTGGGCCGCTGAGCAGAGACCCCAGCCACAACTGTGAGTTAAAGGGTGGCTGTTGTTTTAAGTTTGTGGATCTGCCTCACACCAACCTGTGAGAAAGCCAGCTCTCTGCCTCTCTTCCTGAGTACGAGGCCCTGCTGGAGCACATCCTTCTACCTCTGAAATCAACCAGTGCTCCTGGTCTAATGTTCCTGCTCTGCCTATGGACCTGTCCGGAGCCATCCAGCCCGGACATGCTTGACCTGGCTACAGGCCGGATATGCCTGAACTCTTGCAGTTTGTTGCCTGAGGTTTGTAGTTTTACCTTTGTAACTGTTAACAGCCCTGGCCTTTGAAGCTTGACTTGCAGCTGTGCTGCCATTCACTTGTTAATTTTGAAGATCACCATATGATAATTGCCCAAGCTTGCCTGCCCTATAAAACTGGTTTACTTCTCCCAAATAAAGGAGACTTGATCAGAATCCTGTCTTGTCTCCATTTCTCTCATCTCCTGTCCCCCAATTCCCGCTCCTCCTTCCAGGACTTGCAAATTATGGACCTGCAGGCCGGGACATGGACCAGAGCCCGCTGAGTGTGGAACCAACAGAGCCAGGTTCCAGTCGGTTTCTGTGTGATCTGGAAAGTTCATCACCTCTCTAGATTCCAGTTCCTAATTCATGAAATGGAGAACACCTGAACTCAGTTCCAGCATTTAAGCATGTGGAATCAAAGTACCAGGCATAACAAAATAAAACAACAAAACCCCCCAAAGTTGTAGATTCTGAAGCAAAATCAGGGAAAGAACTTTAATAGCATCATTAAATCCTTCTCCCCCCACCCCCATTTTTCCGAAGCCCATCTCTTGCTCACGGACTAATTCATTCTGATTTCCTTGGTCAAAGACCTGCATTTTCATTCACTAGCTGTGTGATCTTGGATGAGTTAGCTAACCTCCCTGTGCCTCAGCAGAACAGAGATCACGCTGGAACTGATGGACCTCATCACCTAGCGCTGCTGTAGCAGGAACATCACAAGTGAGGGGATGTAAGAAACAGTAAGTGATTTTTCTCAGAGTGCAGGAGGTGAGAAGGCCAGATGGAGGACACCATTCTCCAAGGAAGGCTTTCTCTCTGTGTCATTTTTGATGGAAGGTCTCACCTTGTTTCCTGGTCCCTGGAGATCCTTACATGTCTCGGTGTTCATCCCACCCCATCTCGCTTCCTAGCTTGCTTATTTAATCTCATTTATGTTGCAAAAGAGATTGGCTCAAAACCCCACAAATGCTGGAGAGGGTATGAAGAGGGTAGAATCCTCGGACACTGCTGGTGGACTCTAAGTGTGTGCAACCAATGTGGAGAGCTTCTGGGATCTCTCAAATAACTGGGATAAAAATTCCATACAGTCCGATGATCCCTCTGCTGGGTCTGTGTCCTAAAGAGGTAAGACACATGGCACGAACTGACATAAGCATTCCCACATTCACTGCAGCCCTGCTCATCGCAAGAAGCTGGAAATAATCCAAATGGCCATTGGTAGAAGAATGGGACAAGAAGCCTTGTTACATACACACAGTGGAGCACTAGGCGCTGATGAAAAATGATGATGAAACCATGAAGCCTCTCATGACACCATGGGACCAGAGAACACGATACTGAGTCAAGTAGTCAATGATAAATACTGTGAGAGACCACGACTATGCAGACAAAAGACAGGACAAAGAGTATCATGTCAAAGGGAATAGACTTTGGAGGTTACCAAGACAGGGACCATGAAGCAGTCGACTATAGGTTGACAGTTATTGACTTGGGTGGAAGGGAGGAGGGAGGACCATAAGAGGGAGAAGAGAATCAGAGGTGGGGATGGGGTGGAAACACAATACATGTGTGTGTGGGTGTGTGTGTTGGTTTGAACGGTGTATTGGGTGCATAATAGATGGTCTGAAATATAAACCCCCAACTCAATTCACAATTTCAAAAAGAAAGAGAGATCGATTCAAGACACCCAATCCTGTCTCATGAACACAACAAAAACAGCCCAGCCATCAAATGGGTGACAACCACAGGCACAGAAGTTAGGAGTGACGATACATGCTCTTTGGGGGTCACACGATAATCAATCTACACATTGGCTCCAATTGTTGGTATGATCAAGATGGGTCCTGTCAGAGTGATCCTCAAACATACCTGCAAGTCTGGACTGGAATATTCCACAGGATGAGAGTGGCGGGTCATTTTCAAAGTCTTTGATGCCATTCCTCCGTTTGGGCACAGTGCGGGGGAAATTCAGGTCTGGCCTGTAGTACTTGCCTGAAGCAGAAATAAGCACCAGAACCTCACTCTTAGTATGCGAGTATCTGTTTGTCCCGAGACTCCCAAGGTTAAGACTCCCATTGTACGAACGCGGTTACCAGTTACACAATTGTTACTTGTCTTTTCCCTTCCCCCTCTGGCATGCTTTCTGGTTTGGATTCAACTGAAGGGGAAAAGTCAGCCTGCTTTGTGCCCAATCCAACCCAAACCAAATTTGCTGTCCCTGAGCTGATGCTGACTCACCATGACCCGATTGGACAGGGCTGAACTGCCCCTGGGAGTTTCTGAGATGGTGTCGGAAGCCAGGAAGACTGAGCTGGAGCCCCAGAAGCACCGCTTATCTCCTCTGCCCTCCCGGAAGCTGTCATGATAATGACTCATCTCCCTAATAGAAAACCGAGCTTCCACCAGAGACCAAGTATCTTCTGTTAACTGATTTAACTTAACTCGATAAGCATCTTAAGTTGGCATCAATTAATTAGGCGAAATTTGACTCCTTCCCATAGCTTGAAATATATCATATTACTTCAGGGGATGGAATACATATGGCCAGATTCTCTTGCTTCATGCATTATTCAATCAAGTGGCCAGAAGAATGGACCGGAAATCAGGTGGATTCAACACCAAGGTTCACTTGGGCTTTGATCTTGTGCTCTAAGATCTGATAGGTGGTGCACAAATCCCAGTTACTGCTAACTGGAGGTAAAGACGGAATCTTTCTTATCAGGGAAAAGGGGATATCATTGGGATGAGTATGTGAGATGATACCAAGGTCCCGGCCGGGCCTAGAGGGCTGCTCTTCATTGTCAACGGACTAGTGAGTGGCCCTGTGCCCTCTTCACGAGTGCTGGTGTGTGCAAGCAATGGTGGTGGCTATGACGCTAATCCAACTCTTTGAGGGTGTCCTCTCTTCTCACGGGGGCCTTTCCTGATGACATGCAAAATGACATGTGATGACATGCAAGACGACATGCAAGATGACATGCGATGACATGCGATGACATGCAAGATGACATGCGATGACATGCAAGATGTCATGTGATGACATGCAAGATGACATGCGATGACATGCAAGATGACAAAGCAAGATGAGGACCATCACCGAGAAGCGTTCTGGTGACAGAGCGTGGCCAGAGTCTGGGTCAATAAGTGGTCACAATTGTCATGACGGAGGACACTGCCATTGCCACACCAAGCTCTCTTCCAGCACACACTTCTTTGCTGATTCTTCCACCTGATCCCCAGTCAGTTCTAGAAGCAGGTAGACTTTTCTGAGGTCCTCTCGGTGCTACAGGACAGCCCTCTCTTATTTGAGAGACAGGTAGCTGGTCGCTTCGTCTGCCTTTTAAAAAGTCAGGTCTGCAAAATCTTCCAAAAAGCTACTGCCCTTGAACATCCATTGGCAGAGACATTGGATTGTATGATAGGCTTTATGGGAATTGACTAAAAGGCAAAGTACGTACTAGTCAGGAAAGGTGGCCTCCCTCATTTTTTTTTTTTTGTCTGAGACAGAGCCCATCCATTTCATCATGTTCTTAAAAGTGCCTGTAACCCCAAAGATGTTAGTCCCCTTCATGTAGTCCCATGGCTCTCACGGATACTTGAGTTGTGTCTGAGGCTCTGAGGATGGGAGCAGAGCCTGTACAGCGTATGGAGTTACCTTGTTACCAACTATGGGAGGGGCTGGAGGAGCGTGGATTCTTGGTCCAGAGGTAGCAGAAGTGAGAAAAACCAGAACCCAAAGAAAAGGTCAACCATGCTATCACTCCCCTCAAAATAAATCTTGATTGTTCCCAATGGGACCAGTCATGCTAGGGAAGGAGGCAGCCAACCCCCCCCCCCCCCACGATAACCGATTAAAAAGTGCAACAGGCATAACACAGACCAACCCAACGATCACTATCTGTGTCATCAACATCTTTGTCACCTGTCAAAGGAGCCCCCAGAGATTTTCTGTGCGTCCCCTGAGAATAATTTTCTTCCAGGAGACTTGATCTTTTGTCTAGGGGATCACATGCTTATTTTCTTTTTTTCTACAAAATCCAGTTCTTGTCACCAGCTACACACACCTCCTGACAGATATGTCATGGTTTCAACCCTGGTCTCAATAATTGCTTTATGGTAAGCATGGCTCTTTCAATTGTGTGCTTGAATGCCAAGTTTGTTCCCACAGACGCCATTTTTCATTTCTTGCTGGAGGCTTTGTTCTGTCTCTCTCTTTTTAAAAGAGTTGCTAATCCCATCACTCGTTCTTTGACTCCGTGGGGGAAGGCTTGTTCAGGATGCTATCTGTTAGGGGTGTGTTCATTTTCTCCCAAAGATTTCCTCTCATTATTTCCCCTTTCTCATCTTGGCCTGGGTCCTTGAGATAATTATTCATTTTTGAATGGCGAGAACTCCTGCTAGGACGGCATTATACAGGAAGGTGGTGTAGGGGGTGGGAAGTGTAGCACTGGCCAGCAGGAAGCCCCTCTGGTTCATGGTGTGACATCATGGCCTGTGGTTTGTGTTGTTTGGTGTGAGGGGCCTCATCCTTTTACCCTCCCCCTCTTTAGTTTTCCTCCTCCCTGCTGCACTGTTTGCAAGTTACCTTGTTCATCTGGGCTTCCAGCACCCCTGAGATGTCAAATAAGCTCTGGAGTCAGCCCTGGCTGACTCACTCTGATCTTGTTAACCAAAGGGAGGGTTCTTGTTCTGGTTCATCTGGATGTATGCTACCTGCGGAAGTATTTCGTCAAGATCTGCCCCTGAAGACACCATCTCTTGGTGTCCCCAGTCATAAGGAAGGCAGGGTCTTCCTATTTTCATTGCCTTTCTACTATACTAAGAAGGATATCCTTCTCCAGGGCCTGGTCCAACACACAATAAGACAAAGTTTTATATCCTTGCCTCTATGGAGCCTTCTGGTTATAGTTCTTCCCCAAGACAGCCCCTGGCAGCCTTGTAACTTCACTGCAGCACTTCTTCGCCCATTCATACTCAATGTGTCCGACTTTCCCTTTCAGCAAGGCCATTGAAGAGCCATGGTGTGGGTCAGGTGCCCTCAAAGCAGCATCCTGGCTTTCAGCATCTGTGTAGCACGTTTGCCCAGCGTGAGGCACTGTTTCCATGACTGCTGCTTCCATGAGCGTGGATCCCAGTAAAGCGAGATCCTTCCACAACTTCAGTCTTGTCTCTGTCGATCGTGAGGTTGCTTTGTAGAGTTGCACCGACAACAAGCAAGACCCTTAGTCCTTGGCACTCAGAGTGACAAAGTTGGCGAGATCCAGAGACACATGCAAGGATATGCTCATCTATTAAGTAGCTTAGCCCCCAATTGTCTGGGGATGACTGAGGCCAAGGCTTGTCTCAGAGAGAGGCAGAGATAATGTTGATAGGGAGGACAGGGACCTTCAACTCTAGTGCTCAGAGACGTACTCTAAAGTCAGTGCTGATGCACTGACCAAATTCTCTGATGTTTTGTGCTAGGGAAAAGAGACCCATCTGTCTACATACTACCTGACTGGCTTCTTCTTTATAACCATCCCCCCATCTTCCACAAAGCATTCAAGGGAAGCTGCTCACATCCACCATACACTCAAACGCCTGTGCATAAACCCCACGGAGAGAGATGGAGCACGGACACCTATTATCAGTTGCCGCCAAGTTGACTCATGGTGACTCCATATGGATCAGAGTTGAAATGTTCGTCATAGGGTTTTTGATGGCAGACTGTTTGGGGGAGGGGAGGAGATCTCCAGGCCTTTATTCCAAGGTTCTTTTGGTTGGATGTAGGCATCCAGCCTTCAAAGTGCTTGGCAGCTAACGATCTGCTCCTGTCGGAGTACAAGGACATCCCACACAGATAGTCTACGCAGGGTCATTTGAAAGGATGAGGCCAGGGGATGTCCTGAGAGAGCTGGACCTTGCCCCATGCTCAGAGCCCGCCCGGACTGTACCTACCATCCGGAGTGGAACACTGCTGCAGCCACAACTTCCCGAAGATCTGATCCACTCGCTCCCCGTGGCGCGCCACCAGGACACTTCTTCTCAGGATCGTGGCCTGGAAGGGTGGAAAGAGAGGCGTGTGCAATTTAATATCATGATGATGAGGCCGGAACACCCTCTAGCAGTGCCCTGCTGGGCCTCTGTAGAACCAGGCTCCCCACCCAGCAGCTGGGACTTTCCTGCACTCTCTCCACTCTGGAATGTAGGTCCCGGGCGTGCCAGGCTGATCACAGTCCTGACCTGGGGCGGCTGCCTGACGAGAGTGCAAAACATATTGCAGAACTCCGAAGCGTCATGCTCTGGGGTCACTGAAGGTCTTAAGACATGCCAATGCCCATGGTGACCCTGCTCCTCACAGCTGAAGGTGGCAACAACTTCAATGCCTGCCCAAAGATGAATGAGTTAGGGAAATGGACTGTGACCCTATACCAAACCTTGAGTAAATGAAGATCATGAGAAGATCAAGTATATGTCATCAAGAGAAAGGAAGTCCTGGTACATGCTACACGGCTGAGCTCTGAGAATGTACGTTGAGGGAAGTCAGTCAGTCACAAAAAGGACATGGAGTGTCTGACCCCTCTTATATGAAATGGGCAAAGGAACTGAGAGGCAGGTTTAATGATTTCCTGGGGTGAGATGTGGGGGGGGGGGTTAGTTTGGAGGACACATAGCTTCTTTTTGTAGTGGGGGAATAGAGAGGTAAGGGTAAGTGGGGATGGTTGCATAATCAGATGCCCATCATCTGTGCTGCTGAAATGTACCTGAGAGACAAAGCTGAACTGGCAAATGTGTTAGGTATGTGTGTTTTTACTACAAGAAAACAGATAACAAGTTCCTTCCACGCGACCTTCTGTTTGCACACATCACCTCTACCGTTGACCATGGAAAGGTAAGCCAGCATTGTTTGGGGAATCGGACTACGTCCTGGTGGGCTCATAAAATGGGATGTGTGTGAGCCTGCTGGAACATGTGATACTTCCTGTATGTAGTTCTGGGGTGTGGTCGTTACATAATCTGGTATCAACTTGAGGATTAAGAGTATAGGGGTAGAGTCTAGCCTGCTAATCACGATGTAGCCAATGAGACCTCTGTGTGGGCATGGTCTTTGACTGAGGATTGTGGGAACTCTGGTATTTTCTCCTTGGAGGCAGGAAACACACACTCTCTCTGCTCACTCCCTGTGAGACATCCCTGAGGAGAAGCCATATGGACCTACCCTGCTGCATCCAGAGCTCTCAGAGCTGGAGAAGCCACATGGAGACCCTTGCCAGAGCTGAGATGCTTACACTGCCATTGGATCCATAAGACTTTGCACCCACTGGCCTGTGATCTTCCTGCATTCAGCCTCATTGCATGTGTTTCATGAGTCTGAAGAGGACTTGAGAGATTGATACTGGCAATTGGGCTAATATTGGACTTATGAACTTTATCTGGACTAGAGTGCTTTCTCAATATCCAACTGCTCTTGTATATAAAGCTTTTCTTATCATATGAGGTCTATGAGTTTTTTCTCTAGTCTACCCACACTAACACACAGGGCATGGATAGGGCCAAGGCAAAGTGATTATTATGATTGTGCCTCCTTGGGGAATGCAGATGCTTAGTTCTGGATGTATACCCCCTTCTAGGGCAGGATTAGGAGGAAAGAGTTTGTCTTAGAGTTCTCAGCTAGGGGTGAGAGGAGATTATCTCACCTGAGACTCAGGTGCTTTTCTTTCTTTCTCAGAACCAATACTGAAAGATCAAAGCTCATTCACCTGTCAGGGAATGATCTGCAAGAGATATGTTTGTGCTAAACTTGTCTGCCTGATGGCTAGCTGTTTGTGTTAGTTTGGGTGGACTAGAGAAACAAATTCATAGACACTCATGTGTGTATAAGGAAGAGCTTTATATAAAAGCTTTTTTATATTGTATGTTGAGAAACATTCCAGTCTGGTCCAGATTAAGTCCATAAATCTGATATTAACCCATATGTCTGATACCAATCTGCATGGGTCTCCATATGGCCCCTCCAGCTCCAAGGCTCTGGCTGCCATCTGTGTAGCTCCTTGCGGCTTGTCAATAGGAATGCCTTACAGGGAGAGACTGCATCTGGTCTCCAGTGAACGATTTGTCTCTTTTGCACCTCCAAATGAGTTTATCGAGCTGCAGCCTGAATGGCAGGATAGATACCACACCTTCGCAAGTTAACAGGAGGTGATGACCTGTTATTACAGTTATTGCTAATGCATTGAGCTCCGAGTTTGGATATGGAGCATTCTCTTCCCTGCAAGAGCCCAGAGAGCTTTTGAAATGTGGAGTTTTGCCATAGGAGAGTGGTCAGGCAAAGCTGAAAGTCTTGGGATGGGGGTGGAGGCAGGGACTAACCTTGTGACCTTCCAGCACAAGGTCAGGCTGTTGACTGTGAAGCATTATGAGGTTCCAATAGTCACAAACTTGGTGACTTCAAACAACAGACACCTGACCTCTCTTAGTTCTGGGGGCCGGGCGTCTCAAATCCAGGTATCAACATGGCCATACTCCCACCAAAGGACCTTGAAAGGAATCCACCCTGAATCTCTCAGATTCTGGTGGCTCCCGCTGTTTCTTGGCATGTGGCCACATCCCTCCCACATCTGCCTTGGTCTGCACAGTGGCTTCTCCTCTTCTATGTGCACATAATCTCTCTCTGCCTCCCTTTTAAGAGGACACTGGAGTCACATTCAGGACCCACTAGATAATCTAGAACAACCTGCACCCCATGATTTTTAACTTAACCGCATGCTGCAAAGACCTTCGTCTTCATCCGATCTCATCTACAGACTGCACTGATTGGACTGCTCTCTCTAGAGGAGGTGCCCTGATGGCATTGTGGACTATAAATCGACCTGCTAACCACAAGGTTGGTGGTTTAAACCCATTGCTGGATCCAAGGGCAACCCAGAGGGACAGCTTTGTACAATAGGGTCACTCTGAGTTGAAGCCTGCTGGTCAGCTGTGAGTTTATCTCTGGAGGTGTCAGTTCCCCTTTCTCACCCCTTAGAAGGGCATCAAAGCAGGGGGGGGGGCGGGTTCAGTTCACAGAGAGACATAGGTTAGATTTACACCTGTTTTGAGTGCCCGTGAGTGTAAACAGGGGCCCAGTTTTGAGCACGGTCATATTTTCAAGATCTCTCTAGTGCCAGAGCCTGTGTCTACTCTCTCCCTGCCTTCTGGGCCAGCGAATCCAGTCTCTTCTGTATTTTCCCCATTCCCTGGGGAAGCACTTGTCGTGGCTAGGGCTGGCAGAGGTCGAGGTCCTAGCCATCCTTCTTGCCAGTTTAAGCCTGAATCCAGAGAACCTGGTATTGTCACCCCAAGCTCTTGTCCTTATCTCACCCTGAGGTCATGTCTTGGAGGCCCATGGTTCTTGGGCAAGGAGGCTGAGCTTTGGGGTTAGGGAGGTTCCCTAAGGGATCCTGACTGTGCTTTCTACTCGGTCCTTCACTGGATGAGACACATAGGGCAGGGCTGAGCTCAACTCTGGGGCTATAGGTCCGAGGCAGGTGATCAGGATGCAGGCATCTAACACGGTCGCCATCTCTCCATCTTACAGACTGCCCTGCTGGCGTCTCCGCCTGCTTCTTCCTGCCCATCCTTGACATCCTCAACACAACTGATTTCTGGAAGTGTGGAGGTGGTTTCTTGGTTCCCAGCAGGCATCCTGTGACCCCCAGGGGCTTTCAGTTGTGGAGTCTGGAAAATGGGGAGGTGTAGCAGTCGCATCCCTGTCTGATCGGGGTGGGCTGTGGGGAAAGCACATGTAACGTGTGTGACACCAAAAGCCTGTGTGTGTGTACACCTGTGCGTGTGCTCAGGGTCAACCTTTATGAACCACACAGACCCCAGAGGCATTCTCATTCAAGCAGTTGCCTGTTTGATCCATTTCAGGCTGAGGAAGTGAAAATCCTTCCATTTCTTCACCCCTGGCTTTTGTGGTTGGCACATAAACTCGACTCATGTTGCATGAGTTGCTCTGTCTCGTAGGGGTAAGAATAGTTTCCTACTACCGGCAGCGTTGTGTTTCAAGGTAGCTTGAAATGCTCTTTGCAATGCTCTTTGGTTTTTGTTTTTTTTTTTGGGGGGGCTCTCCGGTGGTGGGAGTAGGAGGCCCAGTCCCACTGCTGGAATTGAACCTCCGTCCCAGTGGGCCGCAGTCCCGCGCACAACCACTACGCCACCGGGGCTCAGCCCTCAAATGCTCTTTGGGATGACGCATGTGATGCCAATTCCCCTGGAACTCATCGTTCCTGGCATAGGGAACCATAGGATTATGACAGTCTGATTCAAAATAGCCAACACCAGTCCATTTCAGCTCACTAAGGCCCAGGATATGGCTCTGTATGCGTTCCAGTTCCCTTTTTATGACTTCTAATTTTCATTGATTCACACTTGACACTCTGTAGATTAATATTCATTCAACATTCCAATGACTAATGCGTAGTTGTAGCTCTTTTACCTCTTTTCCAGCCACGCCTCATAAGGCCACGCTCCATGAAGTCATGTCCCCTAAAGTCACGCCCCCTAAGAAAACCGTGAACTGTGTTCCATCCACACCATTCAGGTCTGCTTTACTTTGGGGAGTGGGACCCTGAGGGCAGCTCTGCTCCAGGAGAATTTTAAGAGCTTTCCAAAATGAGGGGCGCATCTTCCAGCATGATCTCAGAGAATGTCCTGCTGCTACTCACGAGGCTTTCAGTGGCTGGCCCAGCAGAAGTGTACTTCCTGCTGTTTCTTTTTCGTCTGAAAGTTTCACTGAGACCTTTGCACCCTGGGCGACCTTGTTGGTATTTGGAGTGTGGCTGGTCTCTCTTCTAGCATGACAGCATCATGCAAGCCACCACACCATGACAGCTGAGGTGGAATCTGCCAAAATGTGCCTACATTTTGCATACTTCAAAAGAAAAGACATCCTCTTACCTGCAAAGCTTGCACACTACTAACGACCCTGGAAGTCTGTGGAGAGGGGAACTCTCCGTTCCGCCGGCTGGCTTCACCGTCCTTTCTGGAGTTCAGGTCCATGGCTAGGCTGAAGGTGTACGTCCTGGGGGAGTAAAGAGATGTTGTAAAGTGAATCCATTGCATGGGGAACAATGGACTATGACTTATCCTCAGAGTTGATGTAGGCTATGACATGAATGGACCTTGAAAACATTATGCTAATTGAAATAAGTCAGGAAAGGATGATCCTATATGATTTCATGCATATAAAATATAATGTAAAGAATATCTATAATAAGAAAAGATCCTAGGGGAATAAATATATGAACATTAAAAAAATTAAGCATCTAGACTAGGAAAATGCAAAAAGACCAACGTTTATTAGTGGTGAGGAGGGGCTGAGATGATGCACACCATTTGGTACTTGGTTGCTAACTGGGAAGTTAGAAGTTTGGATGTACCAGTGCCTGCATGGAAAGAAGATGTAGTGACCAAGGTCTGGGATGATTTCATGCAAGAAAACCATGTAGAAAAACCTACTTTCTGTGGGTCTAAATCAATTCCATTGCAATCAAGAACACCCTGGGTGAGAGGGAGGGAGTGAGGTACTGCCAGTAGGCACAGATTCCTGTTCATGGTGTGGAATAATTTGCGAAAGGACACTGGAGATAGCTGCATAATACAGAATGTCACCGCATGGTACATGTTGAAATGAATACATTAGCAATTTTTTAACATATAAATAGTTTCCAAATTACAACTTAACTTGAATTATGATGAATGAAACCTATAATCAATTTTTTTGGTATATTGTTATTGCTGGTGTGATATGTACTGAATACAATGTGACAGCACAGAACTTGCTCCTGTTATTTTTTGGGCCAACCCCCAAGTCAAAAGGGATAGGATTGATATAGATATGAATAACAAAAGGTGTTCATTATGAAAACTGAAAAAATTAAAAGAGGTTGTGGCAGTCATGTGCCTATGTTAATTTTATGATTGAAATGTAGGGGTGGAGTCTGGCCTGTTAATCTGGAGATAGCCATTGAGCAGCCAATGAGGCCTCTATGTGGGCATGGCTTTCACCTGAGATTCCTGGGAAATCTCACGATAGATGAGAAGCTATCTTCCCCGGTTGTTGGGAGTTAGTTTCAGAGATGATTAATCACAGGCAACACAGAAAGGCGGTGTCTGGGAGGCTGGAGTAGCCGGTGGAGAGACCACATGGCTTTGCCCTGATGGAGCCAGACCTCTGAGGCTGGGGCAGCCACATGGAGGCAGCTGCCAGCGATGAGTTGCTTCTGCCACCACGGGATGCTGTTGATGGACCCTGAGCCCTGGAAGCAAGGAGACATGGGGAGACCCCTGTCGGTGCCAGGACTCTGTATCCACTAACCTGTGACTTCATGAGTCAGAAGGAGACTTTATGGACTGATTTCGGGCATATGGGTTAATTTCAGACTTGTGACTTTGAGCTGGACTGGGCTAGGATGTTTTCTCAATGTCCTGTTTCTCTTGAATATAAACCCATTCCTTATATCCATATGCGTGCCCTTGAATTTGTCCCTCTAGTCTACCCGGACTGACACGGAGGTCATTGATTTATGGTGGAGTTATTGAAATGGAACCCTGTTATAAATTGTGACTACCTCATATTTTATCATAATATAAGTAAAGTAAAAACAACCCTATGGTCTAGTAGAAGACATTTGGTACTGAGAAGGGATGCTGGGGTTGGGGCTACAAACGGGTAGTCAAGGAAAGCCCTGTACCAATTTCCATCTCACTTAGCATTGTGAATGAAACAGCAAAGTCTTCAGTGGAGAGAGGGAAGGGTAAAGGCTGCATTGGAGAGGTCAGTGGGAGCATGGGTGCACAAGAGAAATGAAGAAGATGTGGTCACGACCTTTAAGTGAGAGCAGTGTTGTGTGGCAGTTTTCTTTACCATCTTCTGTTGAGTCGCTGTAGATTTGGATTTAACAAGGGCTTGCAGAGGAATCCTGGTAATGCCGCGGTTATGTATTGGAACCACCGGCTGGAAACCAGTAGTTTTAAACCACTGGCCACTATGTGGGAAGGAGATAGGCATTCTACTCCCGTAAAGAGTTAGTGTCTCACCGGGACTGGGTTAACAGGCATCAGAAGACCCAAGACAAACAAAGCAACAACCATATTGGTGAGAACAAGGCAGGTTGGAGCAGAGACTCAAAGTCCATTTGTTGACAGTGGACAATGGGACATCTCACAAAGGGGTCATGGGGAAGGAATGAGTCAATCAGGGTGCAATAAAGCACCAATGAAACACACAATACTTCTCTGGTTCTTTGAGGCTTCCATATCACTCACTATCCCGACTCCAATCCTGCCTTTCACTGAGGGCTAAACCGGAGCATGTGCGCCAGTACAAATAAGAGGTAAGAAATCATGACTAACAGAATCCAGGAACAGGAATGGGAGTAGCAATACCAGAAGGGCACGAGGAGGTGGGGGAAATCGATCACAATGATAGACACATACCACCACCACCACCCCCACCCCCACCACATACACACCAGTAGGACTAACAACAGAAACCGTGGGGAAAGGGAAGACAGCAGTCAGTGTAAGATATGAACATAATAATAATTTAGAATTTATAAAGGAATCACAGGGTTAGGGAGGTGGGAGTGGGAATAGAAGTGGATGCCAAAGGCTCAAATAGAAAGTAAATGTCTAGAAAGGAATGATGGCAACAGATGTATAAATATGCTTCATTCAATCAATGGATGGATTGGTATAAGAACTGAGTGGTCCCAATAAAAGGATTAAAGAAAAAAGAGTTATGGTCTCAGAAATGCCTCAGGGCAGTTCTAGCCTGCCCTGTAGTGTCTCTGAGTCAGGACACTCGATGGCGGTGAGTCAGTTGTTTGTTAAAGGGTTCTGTTGAGGAGCCCTGGTGGAGGAATGTCTCAGTGCTCAGCTGATAAATCAAAAGGTTATTGGTTTAAATCCACCCAGCAGCGCCACTGGAGACGATCTGGCTCCAAATCCCAGCCTAGAAGACTCTAGAAGGGCATTTCTGTGCTGTCACACGGCTCACCATGAGGCAGAAGTCAACTAGATATTCTTCAACAATGTTTCATCAGGTGAGTCAAGGACAAAGAAGAGATTTGAGGATGGGAAGGAGGGATTGCAGTGATTGAATGTGGATGTAAATTTGGATGGGGGAGAAAGTAGGGCCCAGAGACATGTGAGACTGTGGCAATTGGTGTCAATGTCATGACTGGGAGTGTAGGGGTGGAGTCTGTCAATCTTATCTGTCAATCTGGAGGCAGCCAATGAGACCTCTGTGTGGGCAAGGCTTTCTTCTAAGAATTTTGGAAAATCTCACAATATTTATTGCCCCCCCCACCCCCCACTCTGTGGAGATGAGAGACCATCAACTCAGTCCCTGGGAGACGCTCTACTAACAAGACATGATGGCAGCATGCTGATAGACCCCGAGTCCTGGAGGAGCCGGAGAAGTCAAATGGGCTTACCCTGATGGAACCTGACTTCTGGGGCCGGAGAAGCCACATGGAGACTTCTGCTAGTGCTGAGATGCTTCTAGCACCACTGAATACACAAGACTTTGCACCCACTGGCCTGTGATTGCCCTGGCATCATTGCATGTGCTTTGTGAGTTTGAAGATGACTAGTGGATTGGTATCAGACCTCTGGGTTAATATCAGATTTATGGACTTGGACTGGACTGGGTTGGGATGCTTTCTCAATGTTCCATTCCTCTTGTATATAAACCTCTCCCTTTTATACATATGGCTGTTGATGAATTTGTTTTTCTAGTTTTTCCAGACTAACACAGAGACTCTGTAAAAGCAGGTAACTCCCAAAGATGATTGGTCCTGGCAGTCCACAGTATATTCAATTCTTCACCCTCACCACCATCTGCATGCATAGATTCCTCCTTCTCCATTGTTCAAATTTGATATACATGTGACACGTGATGGAGAGGACCACAGTCAAGTGCACCTTCACCTTCTTTTGTCTATTCGCACTTTAAAGATCTCTGTTGCACCAGATTTGTTCAAAGCAATATGCCGTTTGATTTCTTGATGGCTGCTTTGATGAGCATTGATTGTGGATCCAAGTAAAATAAATACTCTATGGCTTCAACCTGTTCTTTGTTGACCATGATTTTTCATATTGGGTCTGTCGTAAAGATTTTTATTTTCTGTATGTAGAGACTTGGTGGTGCCGAGGACTAAGCACTGGGATACTAACTGTGGTTCAAACACAACAAGCACTCCGTGGGTAAAAGATGGGGTAGTCTATTCCCGTAAAGATTAATAGTCTCAGAAACTCTAAGAAGTAGCTCTCCGCTCTCCTTTATAAGATTATTCTGAGTCATAAAGGTCTCAATGGCATTGGGTCTTGTTTGGCTTTGGGCTTTTTACTCATCAATGCCTTCAGGGCCTCTTGAATAACCTTTTTCAGTACTAGAGGCTTCTAATCATATGCTACCTTCTAAAAGAATTTAACATCTGTAACTC
>PVJH01039839.1:0-16132 GCA_004026705.1 Nesogale talazaci | reverse complement strand
GGGGCAGGGGGGGAATGTTGATTCAACACATACATTTCTGAATTTCTTTGACCTGTGACTCCTTTTCAGAAAAGGATAGTACTCAGGGCTGCCCCCTTTCCCAGGCAATTGAAAAGGTTTGTACCGTAGCCCAGCATCCAGGATAAAGTATCCTTTTGCAGCAATGCCACCACCCCACCTCAGCCCCCTGGGATCATCCCACTTGGGGAAACATGGAACCCACCTTCTGGTGAGCAGCTGTCTCCTTGAATGGTTCACAGGGACCATTTGTCACAATCAGTTGCTGGGTGTTATTGGAGCAACCCTGTGGGTGATGTTGCAGAAGTCGCGGGGGGGGGGGGGGGGAGTGTCCATGGTCTGGTGTGAGGGAGTGCCCGGTCCCTTTGGGACCATAAAACTGTCACGCGTGGAATGTAAGGACAGTAGTCACCCACACACAATGGGCATGACAACATACGGAGGATTCTAGAGCAGGTAGAGGTGGGAGTCAGGAGAACAAGACATAACTCACCACACCACGTCATATAATACTTATGGCCTCTAAATGGCACTGTCCCTATCGTCAAGAAGTTTATTGCTTAGAAATAATTATACAGAAAGAATATTTTGAATTTCTAGATATTGGAATATATTATACAACTATGATAACTAAAATAATATGATTCTGGTATAGGAACAGACAGGTAAGTTAGAGAAATATCAAAAACCTCTATGGACAGAATAAGAGCTAAAGAGCACAAGTGGTGACTTTTACAAATTTCTTCTCACGGTTTAGGAGAGTCACTTCCATTGCATCAAATCTGACTCATCATGCTCTCTAGGTCAGGGCAGAACTGGCCCTGTCGGGTTTCCAAGACTGTACCTGTTTACAAGAGTGGAAAGTCTCATTTTTCCCCTAAAGAGCAGCTGGTGGTTTAGAACTGCTGGCCTTTTCATTAACAGTCCAACCCATGACCACGACACCACCAGGGCGCCTCCGTTTAGTGAACTAGAAGTTCAGATTCAGGATGCTGGTCTAAGAAAGGTTCCCTGTCTCCTTTCAGCATCTTTGAGCCCAGTCTTCCTAGGAAATCCCCATGTGTCCTCTCCTCCCCCCTCCATGTTCTTAGTATCGATCACCTCCAGGATCTAGTAGGTTCTTAGTATCAATCACCTCCTAGATCTAGTAGGTTATTGGTATACATCATCTCCTGGATCTAGTAGGGGCCCCCAGGTCCTAGGAACACACTGTCTTCTGAGCTTTTCTTCCTTGCTGAGTACCAGGTCGCCCCTCTCAGCTCACTTCTTCCTTTTCGTTCTTGTAAGAGAAAAGGTGTGGCGTGAGGAGGGTGGGACTTAAGTCATGGCCCTCTTATATAAGGCTTTGACTCAAGCCACAGCTCATCCTCCTCCTGCCCCATTCACATAGAGGGGTGAGGATTTGCCGTCCATATTACAGAATGGAAGATAATCGTATCAGATCGCAAAATGGAAGAGTGGCACAGTACCAGGAATTCCAGGAATCGTGGCCCAATCAAATTGACACACGTTTGGGGGAGACATAACTCAATTCTTGGCAACCTATCAGGGGCATGTCAAGTGACAGCAAAGGAGTATGTATCATTAAATACATAATCACATTCATCTGATGCCGTACTAGGTTACAAGTTGGCCTGCTACCCTTGAGGTCAGCAGTTCAAAATCACCAGCCACTCCGGGGGGTTGGGGGGGGAAACACCAGGCTTTTGCTAGTTTCATAAAGAGTGACTGTCTCAGAAACCCACAGGGGCAGGACTCCCCTGCCTACAGGACCACCATGAGTCAGAATGGACTGGAGGGCGGGCGTGGGGGGGGCGGTGATAAAGCTGGCTCAACTTTTAGAGCAGTGCCCTGATAAAGAAATTGGCTGCTAACTTCAAAGCTGTAGGTTTGAACCAAAGCAGAGGCTCCATGGGTGAAACTGCTGGTGACATCCTTCTGTAACGATCCCTACAGGGAGGTCCTCCTCCATCATGTGGGGTCAATCTGAGGAGGAATCATCTCACAGACACCTGACCACAACAATGCACACTTTACTCCACAATTCTTAGCCAGATGATGGCTTGACATAATTTTTTTTAATTCTATAAGAAAATGCAGGTAACTGTTCATTTTCACTTTGCAATGGATAGGCATCTTTTTAAAACCCTGCACAAAGAGAAATGCCATAGCATTTTTATAAACCTTAAGCTGAAAAGCATTTCAAATGGGTGCATCCGAAAAGAGAGACGGCACATTCAAAAGACAAGGAGGAGCCTGGAGAAGAAGGAGGGGCCGTGAAAAGAATCTGCCTCAGGAGGGTGACTGCAACACACGTGTGTACATGTGTGTATATGTGTGTTTCCATGCAAGTGGACCTCTGGAGGGAAAACACCAGTGCATTTTAAAAGTAAAAACCGGGCTAAGCCCCGGTGGCGTAGTGGTGTGCGGGGGACTGCGGCCCACTGGGATGGAGCTTCAATTCCAGCAGTGGCTCCACAGGAGCAAAGGCTGGGCCTCCTACTCCCACCACTAGAGGGCAGTGCTGCCCAAAACAACAACACACTGTGCCACAATAGTGATGATATGCTTCCAATGGGATCAAAGTGGAGTCTACCTACAAAGGGGCTTGAAAAGTTCAAGGGGGAATTGCCATTACCTGTGGCTTCCATTTTTCCATGAATTTCTTGAAGAGTCCTCCTGTATCTATCATTCTCTCTCTATATTATTTATGTATGTGCACATATATTGTGTATACCCATATTGATAAGTATCAAAGACTTCAGTCTATGCTATGAGTTACGCTTCAAATATAAACAAAGCAAAACCCCTCTCCACTGGACCAGTGACCAGCTTCATGATAAATGGTGAGGGGGAATATTAAAGCTATCAGGAATCTCATTTTACTTGGATACCCCATCAATGTCCATGGAAGTGACAGTCACATGATCAAAGGCTGTATTGCCTTGGGCAAGTCAACAGATTGCTGCACAAGACCGCTTTACAGTATTAATAAGTAAAGAATTGCTTTGAGAATGAAGGTGCCCCTGACCCAATCATCTCACATGCTTGTGAAAGCTGGGCAATGAGTGAGAAAGACTTGATGTATTTGTATTATAATGTGAATGAAAAAAATTAAGTATTTCATGGACTTCCAGAAGAATAAGCACACCTGTGTTGGGGGAAGTACTGCCAAACTGCTCCCCAAAAGTGAGGTTGGCATGACTTCATCTCACATCCTTTAGACGTGCCATCAGGGTAGGTCAATTTCTGAAGCATATCATGCTTGATAAGTTAGATGGCTAGTTAAAAAGAAGAAGAAGAAGAAGAAGAAGACGGAAGATGCTCAATGAGATGGATTGACACAATGGTTATAACAATGGGCTCAAACATCACAATGATTTGTGATAATAATGCAGGACTGGACAGTGGTTTGTTCTGTTGTGCATGGGGTAGAAGTTACTTTGGGGGAACCTGGCAACAACAACTTTAAAATACCGGGGAGAAAGGTCTGTTCACCAGCAGCAACCCAAACCTCAAAAGAGGTGGTTCTTCTGCCAGAAAAAAAGTAGGAGGCCCATGCTAGCAGATGGGCCCCTTGACCAGTTGCTGACCATCCCATGCCCTTCTGGGCCATGAGTTCTGGCTTGACTCCAGTCACACTATCAGGGTAGACACTCACTCCCTATAATATCACATGATATTTTTCACTCAGCGATGATGTGCATGTGTGTGTGGTAGGGAAAGGATTTGGACTCCTAAACAGTAATGGCAAGAGTAGTTAGAAACATCTGGACTGTGAGATGGTCAGAACTACCCTGCCATAACCTTGTTTGCCTCATGTGTCTTGATATATATATGAAGTGCAGCTATAGAAATCCTTCGGTGAAGGGAAGAACCACAGAGGGAAATGTCCACACAGTTAATGGCATAGATCTTAAAGAACGCGGCTTCCTAAACCATGATCAACCAAGTGGAAAGGAAAGCAAGATGCTACGGCGTGTTCTTGAGTTGACTCCGACTCATACCAGCCCTGCACAGCAGAGTGGATCTATCAGTCCCACAGGGTGCCCTGAGCAGGGTGTTTTCAAGTCAACCCTTTGAAAGATCCTCGATGATGCTTTTATAGGCATAAACATCACCCGGGGATCTCTAAGAATCCCCCAGGAAGCTTATTAAAATTCAGCTTCTAATTCCGAGGCCAATTTTCACAAGGTGATTGAACCCACACGAGCTGGCCCACAGGCCTTCTCTCTAGTTGCCAACTGCCTAACCCTTGTGCTCCCAAATTGCTTGAAAAATCAATATAATGGGGAGATGTTTACAATAAGTGTTCTTCCTAGATGATATCCAAATCCTGCAATGATCCAGATTGATAATAGCAGCAGTAGGACCCATTTTGTTTGGATTCACAGAGGGAGCGATTGGGGTAACCTTGCCTTTTCTGGATATAGCAGTAGAAGAAACACTAGAGACTGTCTGATGAAGTTCTGGCCCTACTGGCCAGAGGACAGGAACCCAGTCAGTGAGGCTGAGTAGGATGAGGAGTTGAGAAGGGGCCCCACTTCACATTGATTGTTTTTGTATCCGTGTAAGTAAATTGCATGCATTTTCATTTTGGCACTCAAATTCCCCTTTGTAACTTCTACAATGGAGGAAAATGTGGTGCTCAATTTAGGCCTTTCAAAAACTTCCAAGGTAATCTAGGCCTATTGGTCCAGGTAAGTGGGCATCATATTGATATAGATGAAGATGAGGTATTATGAAGACTTTTAAGATAGTTCATGTGATAAACACATGTGGGGCTAGTTCAAGGGAGGAGAGATAAATGGCTCGGTGAGCCTCACCTTTCTAGTTCTCAGATCTCTTGCTTTCTGATGGTCAGACCAAGGTGTAGCTGCCTTAGCCAGTTACCTGCTTCAGCTGGCAAGGCTCACTTGCTGGGAGACACCCCTGAGGAGAAATCACATGGACCTACCCTGCTGCAGCCCTCAGTGCAGAAGCAGCCATGTGGAGATCCCTGCCAGTACTGAGATGCTTACCTGCTCACTGATTGGGCTTTCCTCCTGCAGTCGGCATCATTGCGTGTGCTTTGCAAGATTAAGGAGGACTTTGTGGATCGGTGTCAGACATCTGGGCTAATGTTGGACTTGTGGGCTTGGGCAGCCGTGGGTTGGGATGTTTTCTTGATGTGCATTTGCCCTTTGTATCAAACTCTTTTATACATATGAGTTTCTGTGGATTTGTTTCTCTAATGTCCCCAGACGAACACAACTTTCATAAATTTAAATGAAATGACTTCATGTAATAATTTTAGTATGTGTTGTCCTAGTTTAGTCAAGCCCGAAATAAGTGATTAGAGAACAGGAATGTTTGTGAGGGAGTCATGGGACTGAAACTTATTCCCTGGGGTCCAAGAGGAAAGTAAGATTGAGCATCCCAGTGGGGTTGCCTACAGGGAGTAGTTTGAGCTGAAGACACAATGAGTGCTTCGCCTGGCCTCACCTTGTTCAATGTTCTTGCCCCAACCCACCTCCTTGCTCAGTCATATAATAATTCCCCTCTCTTTCCCCTTCATGGATGTGGTTAGAAGAAGCACATTGTCTGTCTCCTCCTGTTATTGATCTCTTTCTGGTCGCTCAAAGCCTGGGTCGGACTCTTCTAGCTTTGAGTGGATGCTGCAGAGGCCCAGCATTTCCATTGACCATAGGCCCTAGAAGATGCTAGCTCTGATGAAGTCGAAACAGACTATGATATTAAAGGATTTTTCTCTGAGAAGCACCTTTGAGTGATTTTCACTCTTTTATGTGCCTTTCCTTTTTCTGTTCCCTGCCACTCCTCCCAATTTCCACAGCATTCATGCCTTTCGGAAATAATACAAACAAGCCAATAAAATACCTGTTTAATGGTAACTAGCCTATAGCATTGAAACTCAGTGGCCTTCTTTCTATAACGGTATTGTCATCAGTCAAAATGGTTACTCTAGTCAATGCTTAGACCTCATTCAGTGGTTTCAATGAAGGTCAGTCAGCATTTCTTGGGAGAATTTTGTACCTGTATTCTTTCCTCACCTCACTCCTTTCAAATGTGATGGGTAGTGACCTGGCCTTGGCTTTAATCTCTATGTACCACCCAGTTGTTGAATTTACCCAAGACAGGAGAACAAAGAGAGGGAAAAAGAAATAAAGAAAAGGAAGAGAAACGTATTGCTTTTCCCTCCTATGCTTGTGGAAAGTCACAAGCAATTCTTGATTCTCCTTGGAGGGTATTGAATTGATCATCTCATTTTCTTCTTTGAGAGAATGTGCGGTCTCCCGCCACCCAGTGAAAGTATGCATCTAAGGATGTCGTGGCCATCGCCTGGCAATTACTCCCATCCGCCTGCCAAGAAGTGCATTTGCAGCAGATGATTCCAGCCTACTGAGGGGTTGCCCTCAAAGCTAGTCAATCATTTCTATGAAAGAATCCATGGAATTCGCTCAGCGGCTGGTTTTCTGGTTGAAAGGGAGTCCAGAGCAGAGACCCAAGAGCTTTGTTGGCAAAGAATGTGTCACAGCAGTGGGTCTCAGCCTTTCAGAACCACCAGGGCCATGCTTGGGTGTGCCCCAGGGCCATGCGCTTCATGGCTTGGTCTGTGGTCAAATTGCCCAAACTCAGGAGCCTGTGGCTTCATTGTTCTCTGCTGAGGAGCCGTGGGAAGCAAGAAGGGGGTGAGGTGGGGGCTTTCAAAACTCTCAGGCTAATGTTCACAGTCATTTTCCTATCAGGGTGCCTATCACCTGCCCTCATTCCTAGAAGTGGGGTGAGTGCCTCAGGCTTACCAGAGAGCCTTGGTGAGATCTACTGTGGAGAAAAGGTCTTGCATGTTTTATACGGACCATCCAGATGCTCAGAGTGATGTTAGGAGCCCTGGTGGCACTGTGGGTCAGGTATTTTGCTGATCAACAAAAGGTTGGTGGTTCAAAGCCACAAGGAGGAAGACAGCAGAGGCTATTTCCTCCTCCCATAGAGCTGGACAGCCTTGGGAACCTTACACAGACCCTTGGCAGGGTCTGTTTGGACTCATGGAAGTGAGTTCGGTTGGATGGGTCGCATGTAGATGAGATCATTGGGACACGCACTGGCGTGGGATCTTCAAAAGGTTCTACCACTTTCATTGTCTTTTGTTGAAATGTCCCCCTACTTTTTTTCTTTAAAACCCTTCAGGGAGGTTCCTAGGAGGGGCACTGTTTCACTGTTTCATCCTGGTCGCCTGGTGATGGGGCTGGCTGTTTGCACTCCACTGTGATCTGGTGGAAGAACGTCCTGGAAATGTGTTCAGATGACCCTCCAGAAAACCATATGGTGCAGCCCTGCTGTGTTAGTGCCCAGGGTCGCCACAGGGCAGGGTAGTTCTTCTCTGTGCTATCAGTCACTGGGAATCAGAAATGACTCGATGGCAGCGAGTTCAGGTGTTTGGTTCAGGTGTTTGACCTAAGAACAAAGAGGACAGGAGTTGTCCAAAGTGACTCTTCAGACTGACACTTGAGTCTTTGGCTACTGCACATTCTCACCAACAGCTGGAGTGTGATTGTTAGGATGTGATTTTGTGAGGCAGACATGCCTCTTAACCCAGGTTAAATTGTCTCCCCCAGGATCCAGTTATAGGCACAAGGTGCAGGCTTCCCCATAGGATAACACAGCCCCCCGCCCCCGGGGCTTTGTGTGGGAATGTGACCCAAATAAGACAAGTGCAGAAGATGTAGAAAGAATAACGTTCCCATTCTTCATCTCATCTCTCACTCACTGCCCCTCTCTCTCTTTCTGAGTCTCTCTGTTATTCATCTTTCCGTTCAACAAAGTTTGGAATAAAATGTGATTGGCCTGTAGAAAAGGCCTGAATGGAAAGTTTAGCCAGTTGACAATGAATTGATGTGTCAGCACCACCTGTCATGGTCACTTCCCGGCTTTCCTTCACTGCAAACCCAGCCCAACTCCACCCATCAAAAACAAAATCCTCAAGCTCGCTGTCATTCAGAGGGTTTGGACTCATTCTGCTCCTGGGGCCTTCAAGATTGCAAACGTCTATGGGAGTAGAAGGCGCCATCTTTCTGCCGCAGAGTCACTGGTGGTTTTGAACATCTGATCTTGTGGTTTGCAGTGCAATGTGTAACCCTCTGCGCCCCGGGAGCTTCCTCTTCCAGCTCCTCGCGATTCCATAGAGGGTTCCCAAGACTGTAAGACAGCCTCATCTTCCTTCCAGGGAGCAGTTGTTGGGACTGATCCTCCCATCTTGCTGTTAAAAACCCAATGACGATTGACCCGCAGCACCTCCGGGGCTCCTTCCCCCTCCCCCAGAAGCATCTCTGATACCCCTTCTTGAAGCCAGCACTCTCCTTCCCACGGGACAACCACCAGCTTGACTTCTGTTGCCATCTCTGTCTTGATCACTTGTCATTTTGTCACCCAAATATAAATTCACAAGCACTGTGGTTTTGTTTGGCAAGCTTTGGGGTTTTACAGAAACCATGTCAAACAGCATGCATTTGTTTGCATCTGGCTTCTTGCACTCAGTGTTTTATTTGTGAATGTTATCTCGGTATGTGTTGGGTAGAAGAATTGTTCAGTGATGCTTTTCCCCGTGGCCACAAAGCATTCCTTTATATGAATAGGACACAATCCTTTCTCCCACTGGAGGTCATCTGCAAAGGCTGGACTGTTACGAACAGTGCCGGTATGAATACATTCATGCATTTTATCTTGATGTCCAGGGGCATGGAGTTATCTTTGCATGGAGAAATAAGGCTGAAAGAAAAACTAAACAAAACAACAGCTCCTGAGTTGTATGCTCTGGGGGCTCACTGGACGGCTAGCGGTGAGTTCAGCAATTCCCAACCATTAGGTGATCCTTGGGTGAAAGGTAAGACTTTCTAGTCCCGTAAAGATCTACAGTGTCGGAAATCCACAGGGGCAGTTCTTTCCTGACTTGATGGCCATGATTTTAGTTTGGGGGGGTTGACCTAAATACACAGAGTCCACGCATTTTCCACTCGACCCTTGAGCCTTCAGCAACTTCACATTCTCACCAACAACTGGAGTTCTCAGAGTTTTTGTTTGTTTGTTTGTTTTTTAAATAGGACCATTGAAAGATTAAGGAACCCCAGTGGTGCAGTGGATTCAGGGCTGGGCTGCTAACCCAAAGCTAGATGGTTCAAATCCACCAACCGCTCCCCCAGGGGAGAGATAAGGCAGTCTGCTCCCATAGAGATTCACAGTCGTGGAAATCCTACAGGACAGAAGGCTGTGGATGACAGTGGGAGCCCCAAATCCACTTCAGGGTCCACAGAGTAGATAAGTCTCCTGTGAATCCCTCCAACCAGAGACGAGGGGTGGGAATAGCCCTGTTCCCACAGGACAGAGAACACGACAAAGATGATTGTGGCAGACGCAGGTCAAAATGTAATATCTTATCACTCTTTTAACCCATTTTAAAACCGTTTCAGTAAAAGACAATAAGTGAAGGGGAAATCCACATGGATTCAGCGCCTGGGGAATACTCTCTGGCCCTGGGCCCCGATGGAAAGCAGCCTTGCTGCTGCGCAGAGTGCCTCAGGAGTTCTCTCTTGTGATCCATCTAAATTTGCTCTCGAGTTTACTGTTTTCTGCTTCCTTTTCTGTTGAGCTCTTGATCCGTCTTACTTTGTTATTCTTCTTAGTTAGTTTGTTTTCTAATGTCTTTCTGTCTCTGAAATCCAGGTGAGGCACCTCTACACGGACAGTAACTGGATTAATGATTCCTGGAAGGTAGGGCACAGGAGGTTGTGGTGGGGGGATGGGGAGCAAATAATGACCAGTATAAGAATGACGAAAATGTTCTGAAGTGGTGATGATAATTGCACAACTTTTCTTGAGGGGATTGGACTATGGAACTGTATGCTATGTGAATTACATGCCAATGAAACTGTTGGGGAAAATGTCTTTCATTCAGACTACACACATACACACACATACACACACATCTGTGTATGTACCTATGGAGCAGTTCTGCTCTGTTGGACAGGGTCCTGCTGGGTCAGAATGAACTCAAGGGCAGTGGGTGTGGAATGAGCTAGAAATTCTGGTGATGTAGTCGTTAAAGCTCGCAACTGCCAACCAAAAGATGCATGGTTTGCAAACGCACTCACAAACGCAAAACCACTGCCCAGGAGGAGCAAGGCCTGGTGCTCTGCTTACATGAAAGAACACTCACAGCCCAGAAAGCCCTGTGAGGTGACCCTATGGTGTCACTGAGGTGGCCACGCATCAAGCCCGACTTGACAACAACAACAGCTGAACGATTTACACATCCTCAAGGGTCCGCCTGCCCTGAGCAAAAGTGAACCTGAGCATGCTCCTCAAAGGCTGCAGAACAGTCATACAAATGTTGACTGTGGGGAACAGAATGATTCCTCCCAAGTTGTCTCCCCCCAATATACACCAAACTTAAGCTTCTTGCTACTCATGACAAATGACTGTACACTTGGAGGTCAATTGAAGTACATCAGGAGTTGTTCTTCCTAAGGATTATCAGTCATCTAGAGCAATCAGACTGTATAGTCTGCCTCACTCTAAATAGGGTCCACTCCCTTTTGATAAGCATAGTAGTAGACTAATTCCTTGTAGGAGACAGGGAGGTCAAGCCCACCCAAGAATGATCAAGGTTAGGCTGCCATATTGACTCTTTAATCTGCCTAATCACATGTATACCCTTAGTCCCTCCCCTTCCTATTATGCGCACACCCCTAGGTCATCCCCTTCCTGTCACTGTACATCCCCTTCCTGTGATGTGTATGCCGATCATATAGCTTCTTCCTGTGCCGTGTGGTTACCTGTGACCACGCCGCTGAAGTATATTTAGAGTTTGGTGAGCAATAAACTTACTCCCTCACACTCCAACTCCCTCTGGCCAACTTCCTGGCTCTGAGCATGCTACCATAAAATATGTCTGACTCCATTATTTCTGTCATCATTTCTATGCCTTCACTATAATCTTCATTAGTTGTGGCTGTTCAATTGCACCTACCAGATCCATGATGATGTGTTAGGGACTGGTCATCTAACAGATGACCTCAGATTTTGCCATTGGGGTTCACATCCCCGCTCTGCATCTGAACTATACGACCTTGAGCAAAGTTCTCGAGCCTCACAGCTCTAATACTGCATGAGACTTGCACCTCCTCACAAAGAATTCTAGTGAGATGACCCGACTTAACTGGTGTGCAGCATTTAGAGCAAGGTCTAACACAATGAGGACTGTCCCCCTGCTCATTGTGTGTATGATGATGGTAGTACAAGCAAAAATAAAAGACCAGTTCCAGATCCAGGCATTGTTAAAGACCAGATTGCTTATGTTGGAAGGGAATAAAGGTTAGCTATCTGTGAACTCATTGGTTTCTATTTCCACAGTCATCCAAGGACCTATTGGAGGTTCCTGGTACATGGCCCACCCTTCAAGAGGTTTCCAATTTAGGAGGAAAGGAAATGACACAGAATGATATCCTCAAAGACAACACAGTATGTGCTTCCATGACTGTGTGGTCTGTGGACCTCAAAGGAAATTCTAGAACTGGGGCCTGGGAATAGAGAAAGCTTCAGATGCATACTGAGATGGGCCTCTCAGTTTGAATAGGAGCTCGCCAGGGAGAACTAGCAAGGGAATGACAAACATTCCAAATAGAGACAAAATCGGGAGTGGGGTGGAGGAAGCCACAGAAGCATGAAAGTAAAGAGCTTGTGGAGAAGACTTGCATTGATAGGATTTAGTTAAAAGAGCTTACCAAAACAGTGCAGACAATTAGATGGTGAGCTTGTAAATGCCTTTTATGTGACACTAAAGAGCATGGGCTTATTCTTCAGCTGATAAATTTTAATCAGAGCAGCAACCCAGAGCTCTATGATTTAAAAAGAAAATCCCCAAACCAAACTCAGTGCTGTCAGGTTAATGCTGCCCCACATTATCCAGAGGACAGAGTAGAACTGACCCTTTGGGGTTCCCGAGACTTGAAATCTTTACAGGAGTAGACAGCCTCATGTTTCCCTGTGGGTTCGTAGCTCGGGCCTGGTGGCAAGCAGTTTGATGTGTCACCCCTTACTCCTTCAGAGCTCTGTGACAGGGAGGCAATAATCCAGGATGTATGGGTTAGCTAGGAAGTTGGGGGTGGTGAGGGGGGCGGGATGCAGGGATGTTACTATATTTGAGCCCATCTGGGGATTCGGGTGGCATCCAGTCTCAATGCCGGTCCATTTTCAGGCCAGGTTCTCCTTGTGATCCTAAGACCATTGTGGCAGCCGGTGACCAGCATCTTCAGTCAGGGGAATAGAGAGAGTACATGTCTTCCCAACAGCAAAACTCCTGATTAGCCAGTGGGCTCACACATGCTGGGCAGCAAACACAAGAGCTTCTCCTTGTCAATGGGGAGAACATTCAGGCAGGTGTTAAGCAGACTAGGTAAGAAGTTGCTAGAAAATTAAAGCAATTATTTCTAAGTTGCCTGGTGCTGCTGTAACAAAAGCATCACAAGTTGGAGACTTAGAAGAACACGAATTTGTTTTCTCACTGTTGGGGGGACCAACAGTCTGAGTTCAGGACAGCAATAGCACTATGCCCTGTCTGCAAATTTGGGACCACCAGATGTTTCTCGGTGTTCTCTGACTTGTAGATAGCTTTCACCTGATGCCTCCCTCCTTCACCTGACTCCATGGTGAGGCCCACCGTTTGCTGTTATAAAATGCCACTCAGCAGGGCTTAGTGTTGGAACTCACTCTGCGCAAGTACGGCTTTGTGAACTTACCTCTCCATGACCCTAATTAAAAAAAAAACCTGCTTGGCTTCACTCACCATGCCTTTCATCTCCAAAAACACATGGCTTTCAGTTCTAGAAATTCAGAGCTGAAAGCAGTTTGGTCTTGAAAGGGTTAACTGATCATGCCTGCACATCAAATGCTTATTATTCCTATCCCCCTCCTCCTCCCAACATCCCCATAGCCCTTGGAAGAGGGGCTAGGGCTCATCTTTGTTGAGAGACCCAATCCAGTTCCTACCCCAAGTGGGTGCTTAGGAAATACAGCATGGATTCTGAAGGTAGGTTTGGCTGTGGGGGGAGGTGCATGGAAAATAGAACATGGATTCTGAAGGTAGGCTTGATGAGGGTGGGGGATACCAGGGGAGGAAATGCAGTGATTGATTTGATTTGTGGGGACTAGAAAGTTGTCATGGCTCCGAGGATGGGGGCCTGAACATTTGGGAGGCGCGAGATGTCACTTACCAAGATAAGAATCACAGGCGGAGGAACAGGTTTGGGGGACAGCTGAGTTTCGATTGGGGCCTGCTGAGCTCACAATCCTGGCAATCTATTCTGCACAAAGGTCGAGCAGGCAGATGGGAGAGCAGGTCTGTGGGAGGCACGCGCCCTGCACACAGCTTCCCCATCAATGTTTATGAAATATGAAATAAACAAAGACAAGACCAGTCTCCATGCTAGCCTTCCCACCATGTGATTTACTGGTTGGGTCCCTGCACAGGGGAGGCTTGAATATATCCAACTTAAAAATAATTGCTTACCACTTCTGTGCTCTCCCATATGTCTCCTGTTTCTTTTCCCATTCCTAGTTTAATATTAAAAAGTAATTATCAAGCCTTTGAGAAAAGGAGATAAAAAGAGAGAGACATTCCAAGACACCATTGGCCTACTCTTATCCATGATTAGAGAAGTGATCATTATCGTGGACTTTGGCTTATTGCCCACGCCAGCCTGTCGGCATGTTACACTGTGGTGCCCTGTGTATTCCTAGGACACTGGGAACCATGCCACTGTCATGTCAGATGCCAGCAGGGTCACCCAGGGTGGGCAAGCTTCAGTGGAACCTCCAGACAAAGAGACTAGGAAGCCATCTACTTTCAAAACTTAGTCAATAAAAATTCCATGGCCCCATCAACAGAGCATGGTTCATTTCACTGCCGTGGGAGAAGTCGTCAGGAGATCAGTTGCAAGGAAGGACATCGTTTTCGGTGCAGTAGACAGCCAGTGTGGGAAGGGAGACCCTGGAGTAGCACAATGGAGTAAGGTTTGCTAAGCATCGTCAGGATGCTTCAGGACCTGTCTGAGTCTCTTTGTGTTATAACTCAAGTCACCATGAGTCTCTGAACAAGATGGTAGATGTCCATATTGTTCACTTCCTCCCAAAAGCTATGCCTTTACATTAAAAAAAATAATAAAACAACTTTACCACATTCAATGTACTCTCCATTCCACTTAGCACATTTGTCAAATCTGCAATTTCATTCTCGGAAACATCTTTTTTTTTTTGGAACCATCTTTCAAACTCCTCTGTTTGGACGACTGACAGCCCTGCCCTTTTTTTCTTCACCTCCTCCACGCTGTCATCAAATCACTTTCAGGGCCCTCTTCATTCACAGAAACAAAAAGAAGTTCCACAGCGTGAGATCAGCTGAGTAAAGTGTGTGTGGCAAGAAAGGCATGTTGTTTTTTCTGCCAAAACCTGGTGCACTGAGATGGCCATGTGAGCTAATACATTATCCTAGTGGCAAAACCAGTCCTCCAACTGCCACATATCAGGCCTCTTTGTAAAATAATCTTTTCAGAACCTCTAAATAGAAGGCTTGAATAACTGTGTGACCTGGTGGAACAGATTCCAAATGCACTACAAGTCGACATTTGCATCTGTTTGGGAAGTTGACAGACCTGCAGAATGGGTTTTCTCATCAATGGACATTTCACTTTTGGGAAATGAGAAAAATCACTTGTGCCCTTGAGTTTTTCCCATAGCGCTGTCCTTGTAAACAGTGTTTTTGTGGCATTTTTCCCAAGCAGAAAACAAAGTTTCACAGCTGCATGCTGTTCTCTTAAATACACCACCACAAAATTGAGGTTTAAGCGAAACTGCTTTTATGAAAAAATTCACCTTGACCAGAAAGACCCTTCCCAGGCGATGCCACAGGGTGCACTAGCTCAGAGCAAGTTGCTCAAAGCTCTCTTAGCAGGAAAAATTTGTATTATGAAGCGCCACTCCACCCAGCATAATCCCAATTTTTTTTTGGGGGGGTACCCTCTTGTATATCTCTCTATTACCTTTACCATCTATGATCACTTGTGTCCCTTTTGCGTCAACTTGGCGGGGCCAGGATTGGCAGGGGTTTGCCAGACGACACCTAATCATTCCCCATGATGTAACTTAATACAATGTCATCTACCCCATGTTGGGATCAACTGGGAGCAACCAAGTTACTGTAAGAATATTAGGTCGCAGTGCAACCTCTTGCTCAGGAAACAGCCTTGATTAATTAAAATGTTTCCTCAGGGACGTGTCCTAATTCCTTAGGTAAGTGGACACTGTGGGGAAGCTGGCTTGTTGTTTTCACTGGGTCGGGATCCTCTATCTGGCTTGGCAATTTCCAGGTTTGGAAATTAGAGCGAATGGCCTGCCATATTGCCTACCAATCCCAGGAGCCATCCAGGGCCTGTCATCTGATCTGCTGACCATGGATTTTTTTCACCTCTCCGGTTCCAAGCCTGACCTCCTGACCTTTGATGTAATCACCATGGCAGCCTGTGGTATTTCCTACAGATTTGGGTTCATTGGCCTCTGAAGAAACTATACCAGTCAGGAGAAGCCTCCAGTTTAAATTCAGGCCCACAGCCTTGAAACCAGATTGGACTTAGCCAATTCTACTGCTATGTGAGCCATTTTCTTTGTATGTGTGTGTGTGTGTGCGCGTGAGCATGCATATAGTGACGTGTGTGTGCATACACATATATTGACATGTGTGTCACTGGTTTTGCTTCTCTAGAGAACTTGTGTCATCTATAGCTATAGCTCTATATCTTGTATATCTGTTTCTGTATTTATCTCTCTCTCTAGGTACCTATGTCATCAACAGTCCATATCTGTATCTATCTACTGATCACAGATCAACCTATGCTACCTGTGTTCCACACACAAGTCGCCACGGTTTCTGAACTTAACTCTAACATGAATATCTTTCCCAGCACCACTGTGCTCCACTCAAGACAGCCCTCATTGTGCGTTTCAAAGGATGCGCCCTAATCTCAGAAGACGTTGGAGAAAAGGCTCTCCTTTGCAGTCTAGGACGCGTGCT
>PVJH01039838.1:0-16128 GCA_004026705.1 Nesogale talazaci | reverse complement strand
AACTTGCTTGCCCTATAAAACTGGCTTACTTCTCACAAATCAAAAAAAAAAAAAAAAGAACCCCACCCCATCCCAGAAAAGATGTAACTACTGACACAACGTATGTATGTATGTATACATTATGATGAGTGCTGTATGAGTCCCCAATAAAATGAATTAAAAAAAAAAGTCACACCCTTGGGGGGGGGGGGGGGGGAATGAGCAGTCAACTAAGGGAGGCATCAAGTTAAGTCTCATGAATGAAGCACACCAGCCTGTATGATCCAAATTGTTCCTACAAATAGGAACATCCAAATCTGGAGGAGAGAATGGTATCAGAGCTTAGCTTCTGAGTGCTCAGTGTACCGAAGACTCTGGATGATCGTGGAAGCCCCAAATTCATTTGCAGGATCCTCACATTGACTGAGTCTGCTGAATCTCCTCCAACTATAGTCCAGAGATATAAATAGCCTAGCTATCCAACAGGGAGCATGGTAAATCCAATGATATCTGTTCTAGTTAGATTAAAATAGAACACTTTATCATTTGATCTCCCTTTGACCATGTTAAAATTGTTTCAATTTTTTATATTTTCTGCTTTATCTTTCATCGAGGTTTCCTTCTGTTTTGTCAGGTCATTTTTGAGGGTATTTCTTGTTTGTTTGCTTCTTGTTTGCGTTCTGTGTGATTTTTTCTACGTGAAATCCATGATAAGTAAATCTATATAGACAGTAACTGGGTTAATAAAAGCATAGGGTCATGGCAGGGGAGGTTGGGGGAAATGGGGAGCTAACAAAAATGAACACGAGGAGAGATTTTTCTGAAATTGATTGTTCTAGTAATCAAAGATCTCTTCTTAATACTATGAAACAACAAATTGTATGATATGTGAATTATAGGCCAATATAATGATTTCTTAAAAGAATGCCTTCAATGATATCTAGAATTGACAAATGTACTGACACCAAAGTTTACTAGTGGTTACCTGAAGTTAGGAGGGAGGGGAGTGAGTCATCAGGAAATGAATAGTGGTGATGATTGTAAAACATAGGACATACATAATTAATGCCATTGAATTGTACATGTAAAAATGTTGAAGTGACAAAAGCTTTATTTTTTTACAGATATACTTATCACAGTTAAATTAAAAGTGAAAAAAGAATGCTTTATTTTAAAAGACTCGGCAATATTTTACTCTTGTGTGTGTGTGTGTGTGTGTGTGTGTGTGACTTGGGGGAAAGGCTGCAGAGCAAACTGGTTTTCTGTTCAACAATTCATGCACATTTTGTTTGGTGACTTTGATGCCAATGTCTCCAATGTAAAAGGAGCCCTCTTCCCTCATCTATGCTGTGTTTATCTGTCCTAGTTGTCCTCCCCCTGCACCCTCCCCCCCATCCCTTCCTGCCTTGTGGTGGTCGAGTGTGTTATACAAGGGGCTGCTAATGCAAGAGCAATGGAAAGAGGAGATAGTCTTCCCTAGGAAGATGTACAACCTTGACGCCTCTACAGGGCCATTCTATCCTATAGGAATTGGTTCCCAAAACCAAGTCAAGGCAGTAAGCTTGCTTTTATGTCTCTTCTACTCCTTTTTCCCATCTTTAAATTGGGATGTCTTTGTATTAAGTTATAAGACTTCTTCCTATCTTATAGTCTTTATCACAGGGTAGCAGACCGTTCCCATTCTGTTTGTTGTTTTTTTACTTTCTTGATAGTGCTCTTTGAAGCACAGTGTTTAATGTTGGTGAAGTCCTGTCTTTCTTTTTTGTTCCTTTCATTCCTTGTGCGTTAACATCATGTCAAAAAACAATTGCCTACTTCAAAGTCATACATATTTACACCCATCTTTTCTTATACAGCTTAAAATTGAATTATTCATTGACATTTTTACATTAATTTTTACATGTGGTGTGACGCAGGAGTCTAACATCACTCCTTGCATGTGAACCTCTGGATGCTTCAGCACCACTTGTTAAACTGTAACTTCTCCATTGGAGAGTGTCGGCACTGTTGTTGAAGATAAACTTCTGGACTCTCAGTTACATTTCGTGGGTGAACATGACCACCATCACACCAGTAGCATCCTTGAAATGGTAATGAGGCAGTACACCTTGGAGGCAACTTTCACCACCAGAGCCAGAAACGCAACCAAAAAGGGTACTAATGTGTCAAATAATGGAATCTATTTTTAGTGTCTATATGGGATAGGCAGAAAGAAGTGGTGATAAAGCACTGTGAATTCTAAGATTCTTGTGCATTTTCTTTCTTAGAAGACCCTGAGGAATTCTCTGGTTTTTGTTGTTTTGTTTGTAATTTAAGAGCATGGATGAAGAGATGATGAATTACAGAAAAGACAAGATGGCAGCATCTGAGAAGCTGAAGGAGCCAGAGGAGAAGCCACACAGCTTTTCCCTGATGGAGCCAGACCTCAGAAGCTGAAGAGGCCACGTGGGGACCCCTACCAGCAATGAGTTGCTTCTGCCACCACTGGATGCTGTTGATGGACCCTGAGCCCTGGAAACGAGGAGCCATGGGGAGACCCCTGCCAGCGCCAAGATTCTGCACCCACTGACCTGTGACTTTGTGAGTCGGAAGGAGACATTATAGACTGGTATTGGGCATATGGGCTAAATCAGACTTATGACTTTGAACTGGGGTGGGATGCTTTCTCTGTGTTCTATTCCTTTTGTATATAAACCCTTTCCTTATATACATATGCGTGTCTGTGAAATTTATTCCTCTAGTCTACCCGGACTAACACATTTTATATCCAAAAAAAAAAAAAAAAAAAAAGAACATGGATATATATATATATTGGAACACAAATTCACTGCCATTTTGCTAAATCCAAGTTCCAGCGGCCCTATAGAACAGGGTAGGACTGCCCCTGTAAATTTCTGATACTTGACGGGAGGAGAAAGCTTTATGGAGTTTCTGGGGTGGAGTTCAAACTACTGATTTTGTGATTAGCAACCCAATAGGTAGCCCACCATGTGAGCAGAATTACATGTCAATCTCTCTTTTTAAATAATCAGGACTCTTGTCGTTTTTTGTTGTTGTTAGCTTTGGGGCAGAGTGCAGCAAGGTGAGTTTGGAGACCAGTAAATGAACCTGGAGCTGTCATGTGAGGGTCTGTCACTTGGTCACAGGGAGTTGGAGCAAAGTTGGGGCCTCAGTTGGTCCTGTGGTCCTTGAGACCCCCAAAGTCACTAAGTGCAAGGCCATGCAGTAGAGCAAGACCCTCCTGTCTTCTCTCCTCTGTCCTACTGCTCCTGAGCTCCTCCTCCTCCCTCTATATCCCCCAACGAGTCTTTGGTGCCACAAAAAGTCCAGCTTCACTTTGTGCAGCTGCTTCTATCTGATCCCTTTGACATTTTTGGGGGGCCTGGCAGGAAGAAGAGGATGGTGGGATTGGAATCTGAGCTTTCTGAAGTGAAGGTGCGAGGTCTGCCAATGCCTTACCCTCCACTCTTGTCCTACACAAATCAGACTGCAGACCTACCAGTACATGAGTCATTGGGGTGAAGTGAAGTCCCTAGGGACTATACTTGGTGGCAGGGTGGTAGTGTGGTGGTTAAGAGCTCGGTTGTTGACCCGAAGGCTGGCTGCTGGAACCTACCAGCAGCTGTGAGGGAGAACAATGTGGCAGTCTGTTTCCATCAAGATGACACTTCTGGAAACCCTGTAAGGCAGTTCTACCCTGTCCTATCAGATCACAGTGAGTAGAATTAGACTTCAGTGAGGTGACATCTCCTGAATTTTTTAAATGATTATTATTGATCACTTTATTGGTGGGCTCTTACAAATCTTTTAACAATCCATCTTTCAATTGTAGTAAGCACATTGATATATATGTTGCCATCAACATTTCCTAAACATTTTATTCTACTTGAGCCTTTGGTATCTATATTAGACAGGGTTCTTTTGAGAAACAGAACCAGGACACTAATAATTTTATATATATTTATATAGATAGATAACATAAGAAATAAACAGTAGATTAATCTATAAAGCAGTGTGAATGGCTCAGTGCAGCTCACTTCTGTTAGACAGCTAAAACAATGACAGTCCTTCAAGGCTTGAGGACCACCAGGGAGTCCTCTGTAGAGCAATTCTGGCTATTGTGCCACAGGCAGCAAACAGTACGGAGAGTCACCAACAGTCAACCAGATGACAGGATCCGACTGTCCCCAGCTTGAGAGAGGTGTATTCCAGCAGCGTGGCAAAGCAGGGCACGAAGGAATCTCAACTTATAGCAACACAGTCTACAGGTTAGGTGTCCCATGGGTAGTGTAGCTTGCAAATGGAGGCACAGGAGGGCAAGGCTCTTTGCCCTTCAGTTAATCTCACATGTGTTCATTGGTCATGCTGGCCCCAAAAACCTACCTATCACAGTATCAGCTCATTAGGTTGAGGGAGGGAAGGGAAAAAGGAGAAGCTGACAGGAGATCATGTAACTGTCATACTCATCTTTTTTCCATCTGATATCCCAGGAAGGAAACAATGTATATTTAAAAGGAATATTTGACTTTAGGACTAAAGACTTTAGGACTAAAGAAAAAGTCCAAGGATAATTGCTGTTAGAAATCCACATCAACTCAAGCCTATTACTGGTGGACTCAATTCTACTCATCGCTGCCATCAAGGTCTACCGAGACAATGCTGAGCTCTGTGTGAGTCTGGGAAAACTAGAGAAACAAAATCATGGACTCTCACAGATATACAAGAAAGAGCTTTATAGACAAGAGCAATTGTACATTAAGAAAGCAGCCCAGCCCAGCCCAGTCGAAGCCTGTAAGCTTGATTAGTCAATATGTTCATTACCAGATTATAAATTCCTCTTCAGACTCACTCAACACATGCAATGACATCAAATACAGGAAGATCACAGGTCAGTGATGGTAAAAGCATCTCAGCATTGGTAGGGGTCTCAGTGTGTTGCCTCCATTTGAGGGAGCATTTCCATGAGTCTCATCAGCTGCCATGTCTCTGAGGGAGTAAGTAGTGAGAGAGATTGTCCCCTGCCTCCACAGAGGAAGACAGGAGTTCCCAGAATCCTCAGCAAAAGGTCATGCCCATAGAGACACCCCATTGGCTATGACTTGATTGGCAGGCTACACTCTACTCTGTCACTCTTAAACCTCTTAAATTAACAAATTATTATATAATGATCACAAACTTCAATACTTAATCCAAGCCCAGCCCTGGCACAGTGATGGATAAATTACCAAGGGAGGCTTTGGGCTCAGGTGCTGCTAGTCCAGGAGGTGCTAGACCATAAACCTTCTCTTTCTTTGACCTCAACTTATTTCCTGCCAGTAACGTGTTGAGAGGAGGTAGACAGGGGGGCTTTATGGCTTGGGGAAGGGCGAGGAGGAAGAAACGGAGGTAGATGCCAGAGGTGGTGTGACCTCTCCTTTCTGCCTTCAGGTTAGGACCAGCATAAGGAGTCCCTTCTCCTCATCCCTGCCCTAGTCCGTCTAGGCCTTGGTACTTAAGGATGGGACACTTGGGACTCCCTCCCTTATAAGATTTTCCAAGGGGTTTTGTGGGCGATAGCAGTGGAGTTGTTCCAAACCAGAGGATGGGAGTGGGAGAACATGCAGCTGGGAGGTGACTGTGCCCATGATTTGGCTGTAGGCTGATGTGAGGCTTCCCTTGTGTACAGAAATATCTAGTGCTCTTCAAAAGGGAGGCACTAGACCCTGGTGTTCTTTTGGTGGGATGTACCAGCATGTATAATACTGCACAATATTGTGTATATATACACATTAGGTGTGGACTTTAGCACCCTAGATATACCCAAATGAAAAATATGTATGAATTAAAGATAAGAGGAAACTACCTATACATGAATAAAGTATTGCTGTAAAAATACAAAAGCCACAAGATTTGTCAGTTCAACATCTTGCACATGACAGTATTTGGCTGCTATGCAAAAAGTCGGCATTTGACACTCACCAGCGGCTACTCAGGAGAAAGAAGTGGTGGTCAGCTGTCACAGAGTTTCCAGTCTTAGGAACCCCCACCCCCATGGGACACTGCTCCTCTCTCCTGTAGAGCTGTGAGTTGGAAGTCACTTACTGGTAAGGGGTTCATGCGTGCAGTTCAATATGTTAAACGAAACATACTGTGCAACTATGACCAATATCTGGTGCCAGATTTTCTATCCCCCTTAACAAAAGCTATATTACCTAAATAAAGAGTCCCCATTCCGCTCTCTCTCTGTACGTAAAACAACTGGCGAACATAGGAATTGGGTTCTATTGTCTTTACAGTAATGTCCTGTAGAACTGAGGTCTGATGAACAAAGGGAACAAAGAATCCAGGTATATGACATTCTTCCAGTAGCTAGCTGTGACCTTTCTCCTCTCTACCAGGACTCTGCACAGAATGGCCACCATCTGTCTGTCAGTTTGTGGTACCATGGTGCCTTCTGTGTCCTGAGAGTGCCAGGAGTATTTCAAATATGACAAATATGGCTACCCACCATGCACAGAGTTGAGAGGTCCTTTAGGGGTAAAGGTAAAAAGTGAGAGAATGGGAAGAAAGACCTGGTGATATACTTTCATACCTCAATGAATGAAAATCCTGTGGACCCCAAGGGAATGTTGTCTGATTGAGATGCGGAAGAGGAGGCCACCAGTGGTATGAGGCTGCGTGCACTAGCCACAGTGGATTCGCACATCGGGAGCATTAGGAAGATGGTCCAGGGCCGGGCGTCATTTTGTCCACTTGTCGATGGAGCTGCCAGGGGTCGGGAAGAACTCAACAAATAGCAACAATGAAGCGGAGGTGTTGGGAAAGCTCTCTGTGTCATGAGACAATTTTAAGGTGAGAGGGAGTGCAAAGGAATCAAGAATTGTTTCTGAGACGTAAACACAATTTGACCTGGAAATGTACAGAGCGCATTCCCAAAGCCAAAAGTGTCATGATTCTCTTGCCTTTGAATAGTGATGGTCTTATCCACCTGGTCAGGGTTACTCTGTATGCTATCAATTAAGCTGTCAGGATGAGAAAAAAATTGATTAAATTAATATATATATGTATATATATATAATACAATCCCAGATTCTAGAATGGAGGCATGACTCTGTCCTTTACCCATTAAATATTATTACAGAATCTTGCAACAAATCTTTCCTAACATAGGACATGCTGCAATTTGTCAACACAAACTTTAGAGAAGGGACAAATTGGACATTTCAGTTTCAAGTTGACTTTCCCACACTGGTGCTTGTTTGTTTAAGGCTTAAAGGGACCTGTCTCTGCTTTATGGAGCCAGGCCCTTCTGTTTGCCCAGCTCATGGTGACCCAACAGATATCTTCTGTATAGAACTGCTCTCTATGGTTTTCAATGGCGGATGTTTCAAAAGAACAGAAGTAACACTTTCTTCTGAAGTGCCGGAGGTGGGGGTGGAGGGAGGGGGGTTGAATCCTCTAGCCATTGCATCTGCAGCCAATCACGATCACCATGTGTACCACCCACAGACACTTCCTGTAATCGGCTCTCCTAAGATCGCCAAGGCCCCCGCATTCCAGGTTCATTGCTTAACAACTCACTTATTCAGAGAATCTTTCCAGTTCACAGTCTGCTTATGCTAAGAATGGAACTGTTAGGATAGGGGGTCCCCATTCCTGGAATGGCTCTTCCGGAGCCACTTGGCGATTGTGATGAAGAAGATGAAAAGGATGAAGACAGACACAGCCGGGCACCGGGGCTCCTTGTCTCAACGTGAGGACCAAGAGAGTGAATGTATTCTCCAGTGGGTATATATCATGGGGCTTACAGAGCTGTCAAAAGGCAGGCACATTCCACAGCTGACATATCACATAGTCAATGGATCATATCATAAGCGGGTAGCACAGCAAGCCAGCAATGAGGTGGGTCAGTATCTTCACCTGGTCCTAGTTGACCTCGGACGCCCCTGAGCCCTCCTTATTCTCCATGGGTCAGGCTATAGAACCAGATTGTTCTTACCTACAGATAACTTTCAGACACAGAATAGCCAGATGCAGGAATGATCCATCGTACAGGGCACGTCTTTCACGACACTTCCTTTATGCGGGGTCCTTAGAGGGCCTGTGTTGAGTCAAGAGAATGTGTTATAAAGACTTATCTATATCTCATAACCGTGAGGGTCTCCCCCACCGAAGTCAGCATAAGGAGACCAGTCATGATGAGCACCGAGGATTCAGCTGCAAGGCTTTCTCATCCAGTCCCTCAGTTTACGACTCAGAACCTTCCTTTTTAAAAATTTGAACTCTTCCTGGCAAGGCGAACTCGTCAATTCCTCCGTTGCTTAACTCCTCCTGAGGAGAGGATCTGGTATCCATCGCGCTGGGTCAGGCCTCTGAAATAGCACAGGGATCACCACTGACCAGCCAGGCCTTGGGATCCGCAGTGCAGCGGGCATGGCATCCGGCAGTGGAGAGAAAGAAACAGACTCATAGGAAGACTCCTAGTTTTCTTTAGATGAAGAACAGCTTTCTGGGAGGGGTGCTTGGTGCACTGGACACCTGAGGAGACACAGCAGTCATCCCTTGGCTCTTCCCCTGGTCTGCCTCTGGAGGGAAGGAGCAAAGAGTGTTTATGAAACACAGAAGGAGTGGATGCATGGAGACAGTCACTGATGTCACAGCAGGGAGGCTGAAGGGAATGGGGCATGATGAACATGGGAGGGGGAGGGTGCACTAGAACTGATTGGGATGATGTAGAGACAACTCTTTTTAAAAGCAGCAAGTACGGTAGTGTGCTATATGTGAATCTTATATCAGTAACAGCACTCCTTATCAACAAAATAAGGACATTGGTGTATGCAGATCTCCCTCTGCTCATTCCTTTCAGATGTGTCAGCCACACCATTGACATGGAGTGTTTTTTGTGGCACTAACTACTAAAGGAGCTGTCATGAATGGCTCTGCGCATTGAATTGATCCTGACCACTGAAGACCCATCAACAGTATTGAAAGCATTATCATTATGTAAACATTATTTATAGACCCAAGAACTGTGATGAAGCCCATAGGAAAGGAAATAAAATGCTATGTAACTTTTTTTTTTTAAAGAAGAGGATGCTATCTTCTTGCTGCCTAAAGAAATCAAACCCCCTGAGATGATCCTTTGTGTTCACTATCTTAGGACACAAATATACATAGCGTGAGTCTAAAGAATTGCTACTAGGGTGCTTGTTTACATATACACTGGTTTGTTGCAAACAAAACATGTTTAAGCATGTCTTTGTTGCTAGGGGATGGCCACAGACACATCCTTTCGGAAGCACATTCATCTAAGTCTTCTTAGGATGTTTTCAAAAACAAGGTCCAATCCGATGTGTGGCTTCTCAGGGGATCTTCCAGTCATTAAATTCAAAGCTTAGAAGATTATAGACACTGGTTTTTTTTTTTGGGGGGGTGCGGATTCCAGTGATGTCATTGTGATAGATTTTCTCTGAGGACAGAAGATGATCATGGAGCTTAATTATGAAGTAGGTTTAAGAAAATTAAAAAGGTGAGAAAAAGGGCCAGGAATGTTGTGTCAAGAAATCCTCCCCCACCCCAATCAAAACAATACGCATGTTCCTTCCTCCAGGATGGCAGGTGGTCCTACAAAAATCTTATTAGGGAAACTTATTCCCTTTGCTTTGTAAGCCCCATCTACCCCTTCAGACTCTGTGTGTTCCCCAAATGCCAAATGCATCTCAAAGGAATGCGATTTGAGTCCTTTAAGGATGCCAAAAGAATTTTCATGTGGTGTGAGTTGGACAGCACAGAATTCTTCTTGGAACGATAACAGAAATGGAAACACTGTCTTCAAAATGTGTAGTCCTAGAAGGAGAGTACATTAAGAAACAGATGTTTCATGTTAACATTTTCTTTAATAAAGATGTCTATGACCTTGTGGCTATGCTCTTTGACTTACCCTAGTTTGCTGTCTCAGGTGGAGACCTGGGGTTCCCCTGAGCACCTGCTAAGTTTCTCACCATCTTAAGCAGCAAAGGGCTTCTCACTCAAGAGCCTTTTCTCTAGAGAAGCCTTTTCTCAAGCCTGTGGGAACTTTTGCCACTTAGCATCAATATATATTTGTGCCACAATTTGATTAAGATATCTTTTCCCTGACAACTTATTCATTTTATGAGGACTGTGATCCTGTCTGTTTTGTTCACTGTTCTGTCGACACCATTTAACATTTAAAAAGTGCCCAAGTTTTAAACAAGAGACTAAGCAAACATGACCAGGTACTAGGAGCTGGAAGACAGTGAGTAGTTTAGAGTATTTAGAATAGAGGCTGTGTTGGGAGGTTGGGGGTGAGTGACTTTGTGTGTATCCAACAAGAAAAAGAAGGGGGAAGTTTTGGCATATAATTAGCCCATTGGATACATGCAGTGACACTTCTAAATGAGCAAAACTCAAGCCATCCTTCCTGGGGCCATGCAACTGGGACTCTCTGAATTATGTCTAGCTGTGGAGGGATCTTTGCTCTCCCATTTCACTTCCTGAGGGAGAACTCAAAGTCTGGACCCTGGAATTCCAATCTTGAGCACCACAGTTGAATCATGGAAGATCCCAAATCTACTTTGGGTTTTATTTAGATCTAATATCTAGTGGCTTCAGCTCATGTGAAACTGAGACCCTGAGTAATCTGATGAGGTATCTTTTTCCCTAGAGTCAGTAAGAAATAGGATCCCAGGCAAAGTAACCCCTTTAGAGACAGTGGACGTAAGAGACGCCCAACCATAGACAGAAGTCACTGAATCTCTCACAAAAATCAGTGTTGAAGCATATTAAATAATATTATACTGGCATTAGAAGGTTTTCAAGACTTCTGTGAGTATAATAGAGAAAGATCATCACTTTCATAGGATTGTGCTTGGAATTCGTCCATGTATGGCTAAGCAGGCCATTTGAGGTTGGGACATTTTTGTCAAGAAAATGTTCACTGGTATCAAATTCCACAGGGTTGATGTTAGCTGCCGTGAGTTGATTCCAATGCATGGTGACCCTTCACCTTGTGCCCAGAAGAACTGCACGGAAAAGGGTTTTCAAGGCTGTGCCTTTTGGGGAGCAGATTGCTAGGCTGTGCTTTTGAGATGCTCCTGGTTGGGTTTGAACCATGAACCTGTTGGTGAGTACTTCCACTGTTAACTATTTACAAGGACGCATACATCCACAGCAACATTAAGAGACTTCCTCAACTGCCTTATGACATTTTGATCATAATTGAGCCCTATTCTCAAGGTGCAGTAACCACCCAGAGGGTGGTGTGCCCCTGTCCATCTTGCCTCAGTGGTGGACATGTTTCAGTGGCACTTACAGCCCAAGAAAGGCCAACAAGAAACCCTTGAAAATCTGCTTCTGAAAAGTACTTTACTAAAAACTCAGAGGAGCACAGCCGTCTGCTTTCATTGTGCACAGAGTCACCTGCGTCAGGAGTCAATAGGACAGCTGCTAACAGCAGCAGTAACAACAATTGCACAACTAATTTTCTTCCTAAGCTCTTTTGTATACCAGAATTTATCAGTGGCTGCTCTCTGGGTCATTAGACAAGAAATTGTTTCTCACAATGAGCTCCATTGCCAAAAGAAAATGGCTGCATGCTCAATTTCCTGCTTGCTCATTCAATGCCATTGGGCTCATGCCGACTCACAGCAGCCCTACAAGACAGAGTAGACCTGCTTCTGTGGGTTTCTGAGACTGCAGATTTTTTTTTTAGGCATCACTGCCCTCAGGTGGTGGGAGTAGGAGGCTCAGTCTTTGCTCCTGGGAGCCGGAATTGAACCTCCATCCCAGTGGGCCGCAGTCCCGCACACAACCACTACGCCACCAGGGCTCAGCCGAGACTGCAGATCTTTATGGAAGTCAAAAACCTTATCTTTCTCCCATGGAGAGATTACTGGTTTTGAACTACTGAGCTTGCAGTTAGTAGCCCAATGCAAAACCACTCTGCCACCAGGTTTCCCCAAACCGCCTTATATTTGGGGACTACTTTCCATACAGATGTGTCTAAAGATATTAACCTTAAGGTAAAAGTAGCCACCTCAAAGCTAGTAGTCACTTTGAGGACCCATATGTTACCTTTAAAGTGGAGAGCTTCGATTCCGTTACAGCAAATGGTGAACAAACTCTAAGTATTTGGTAAGAATATTGTAAAGTTTTTACTACCCTCCATCACTAGGTGAGTTTGTAGGACGATTTGGAAATGGTGTATGCCAAAAAAATAGGATGTCAAAGAAATGTACTCTCTCTTTTATATGGAAAATGGAATCATGAAGAATTTCAGTGATTTGCCCAAGGGTCATCCAAGTGGGTGGTGCTGAGATTCACACTCAATCTCTCTGTTCCAGAGCCAGTCAATAATTTGGTCATGAGCCAGACATTTTTCCCAACGTGGTCCTGCAGGCAGATTTATGTAACTTTTTAGGTTGCTTCCCATCTTTCCATGCATCATTTTAATCAAATCCTTGAGGATTGGTGGGTAGATTCAGTCTAGCCAGGAGTGGCTCAAACTGTTATTACAGTTGTAACATAAAGAGTTGATAAAGAGTTGTCAGTTATCTTATATCATCATGGCATTGCAGTAAATTTTTCTAAAACTTTACTGATCTATGATGGACTCAAGTGAAGCAATGCTTCCTTCTCTTATACATAATGTTGCGAATCAGAGCTGACTCAAGGGTAATTATGAGAGATAATGATAATGGACAATAGATACAAAAAGTTACAAACTTGAACTTTGCTCAGCGCATCATTGCCTTACAAATGAGTAGAAGACTAATTATCACTTCAATTTAACAATTCAATCAAAATAATATTATTGAAATTTATAGATAAATAGTCCATCAAAGTCAGTTAAATTAGTCAAATGCTGCTTTTGATTTTTCTATGGTATAGATATTAAAAACTGATCATGAATGCTTGAAGAATTGAATTATAAGGTATGTAAGGTACTCACAAAAAATTGGTGGAAAAAACTGATTAAATTGGTAAGACATTAAAAATTTGAGCATCTGCATAATAAATTAGTTTCTGTTTTGGAGTTACATTGATCTGATCTTTATTTGTTTTATCTGGAATGGTTTTTAAATTTTATAAGCCTGGATTTTGCTTTTACCAAGCCTCAAGTTAAGCAGAGAAAAATACATGTATCTAACTTGCTGCTCCGCTAATCTTTCTTTACTTGTACCACTCTGAATATTTTACTTGTACCACTCTGAATATTTAATATTTAAATAAACTTCAAAATTATTCTGATGTGTTTCAATTTCACAAGATGGGGATGTCTTGTTATAAGAAACCGAAGAAGTGGGGCTGAGCCCCAGTGGCATAGTAGTTGAGTGTGGGACTGCGGCCCATGGGTTTGGGGGTTCAAGTCCAGCAGCAGCTCTCCAGGAGCAAGACTGGGTAGCTCCCATGACCAACAGAGGGCAGTGATGTTCCCCCCCCCCCCAAAAAAAAAGAAAAAAGAAACGGAAGAAGTATGTCACATTGTAGGTATGGTAGGTGTGGCAGTTAAAACAAGTTTTCATTAAAAAGACTTTTTTTAGTATGCTGCTTGGAGTAATGGATTATGTGTTGAGTGCCTAGCAGTTCAAAGCCACTAGTCACTCAGTCTGAGAAACCCAAAGGAATAAATTCTTCTCTGTTCTGTCAGGTAGCTGTGAGTAGAAATCAACTTGAGGGTAATGAGTTTGGGTTGTTTTGTTTTCTTTAAATTTCCCATGACTGTGTCTGGCAATTGTTGGACTGCTAACTGCAAGGTTGACAGTTCAAACCCACCTGCTGCTCATTTGAGGAAGAAAAGGCTCTCTGCTCCCAAAAGATTCACAAAACCTCAGAAACCCTACACAGTGTCACTCAGGGTCATATTTGACCCAATGACATCGGACTCTTTTTGATTTCAGTTTCCATAAAGGTACTCCAATGGAAATAGGTACCAAAATGGTATCTCCTTCTCTTTATTGAATCTGTAGAGTAGGATGAATTTAATGTTGTTTGATGTATAGTGTATCTTTTTATTGTACTTCATCTGAATCTAGTTTTATTGGGGATCCATTCAAATGATGGCGTTAGCAAAGAATACAGTCTACACCGGGGACTGCGAGAACAAAACAGACCTAATTGGGGAGGCGTGGAACCAGAAGGCTCCTTAGAAGTGAGGATGGCAAGACTTGATCTCACTTACTTTGGTCATGTTATCAGGAAGGGCAAGTCCCTGAAGAAGGATGTCTTGCTTGGTGGGGAAAGCAGAAGGTCATGCATAAAGAGGAAAGCCTTCCATAAGACGGATTGATACAGTGGCGGCAGCAATGAATGATGGAGAAAGATCGGGAAGCGTTCTGTATTGTTGAGGCCAGGTGGGGGTAGGGAGTGGGGTGGAGGTGGGGGCTCCATGAGTCAGAAATGACTGGGCTGCAGCTACGACATCACACAACCGCAGCAGCAGCATGGGTTTTGCATTTCTAATGTGCTATCAGTATCATGGGCTCGTGGAACTATAAAATGAGTCATCACGCTATGAGACTTAGCATTCTTAACAAAGTTATATTGGATAGGTGAGTGATCAAAGAGTCACTTCTGAGGGTCTCTTAGCCACACTGGGGGTCGGGTCAGGCCTTCCCCCATACCCGGGGACAACTGATTTAGTAAAAGGTTGTTGTCATTATTCTTGTTATATGTAATATTCTCTTTTAAAATAAGAAAGTGGGGCAGCTTCAGAAATTGGTTTTCACATCACCGTTTTTCCTTAACGCGGCAGACGGAACCTTTGGGAAACAACCGAGACGACTGAGCTATTCAGTGCATGCCAACTCCACCTTCCTAGCTTGTGGATAGCACGGAAACTGGAACTTCAAGCTGGCAAATCCTCTCCTTTGCTCCTTCAGAAAGCGGCTGATTTTCCAGCGAGTGTCAAATGCCTGGTCCTCCCCCCATGATCGACCTTTTCTTCATATGTAGTTTGACATCCGAAAACCTAGAGGAAACAAGTCCACTTTTCAAAAAAAGGCTTCAAAATGGACATCAGTATCTATTCCAGTATATGGAGTCCATCAATGCCAGTCCTACACTCACGAAGAAGCCTTTAGCTGGCCACAAAAAGCCACACCAAGGTCTTCTCTGTTCGCAGGGCCCACAGGAAGGCGGTTCCAGGGTGGCAGCTCCCGGGCTCCTCTCCCGGCCGACAACTGGACAAGCTGCCCCACCTGGGAGGATGCTTTTGTTTACGTCTCAGGTTGCCGCCTACCGATTGGTGGCTGGGCTCGAAGGGAGGGTCCTCAGGAAATGCGACACTGGGGATGCGGCCCCCATCACATGATGGAAATTTCCACTCTTTAGAAGGCGAAAAGAAAAGAAAGGTGGGTCTTTTCAAGCCACCCTTTCCCAATACTATCCCGGGATCCCTACCCGGAGAGGGGAGAGCAAGAAGAGGGTGAGTGAAGTTCTTTTGCCCCCCCCCCCGCCCCCAATGCTCCATTAGATTAAGAGACTCGCCACTGCACATCCGGGGGCCTGGAGGGGTGTTTGTTCCTGGAGGAAACTCACACGTGTGCCCCTTGGTCTCTCCAGCGCGCGGAGACTAGGGAAGGCACTGTGGCTCTCCATAACTTGTTGATATTCCTCGATGGTTAGGGTTTAAAATCTTTCTCTTTTACCCGCCGAAAGCTCGCACTTGGGGTGGATCACTTGCAGGCTGATGATCAGATGGGACTGAGTAGACAGGAGGAAACTAGAGCACGCGGGGGAAAGGGACCCGGCTGGGAGGACTCCTGTGGCACTCACTGTGCAGGGAGCGGTGGCTTCGCCCAGGCAGTCTGTTTCAGGAGGGGGTCCAGGGGCGCCCCTGACGCCCACCGAGAAACTCCCTTGCCGCTGGAGGCTGGCTGCTCTGCGCGGGACCGCCTTCCTCTTCCGGAGGGAGCTGGGAGCCCGGCCCTGCGGGGGGGAACGGGCTCGGCGTCAGCTGCGCTCGGGCTGGTGGGGTGTTACCCGAGCCCCGGGACCCGTGCCCGCGTCCTCAGGGCGGGGACATTGGGTGCGGAGCTTAAAATAGACTCGGCGTGCGGGCAGCTGAGCCGTCCAGGAGGTCAGCACGTTTCCCCAGGTGGGGGGCTCAGGCTGGGTGGGGGGGGTTCCCCCAGGAGGGCTTTGTGAACA
>PVJH01039837.1:0-16147 GCA_004026705.1 Nesogale talazaci | reverse complement strand
CCAGGCAAGAGGGGCATCACCTCAAATTATCTCTTTCTGAAGAGGAAACAAGTATGAAGGAAACTGGGCTTGTCCTTAGAATAGGATACATTGGACCAGACTGTTGGTGTATTGTGTGTGTGTGTGTGTGTGTGTGTGTGTGTGTGAGAGAGAGAGAGAGAGAGAGAGAGAGAGAGAGAGAGAGAGAGAGAGAGAGAGATATGGATGAGCTAAACGCAAGGTCAGAAGTTTGAAACCATCAGCCCCCGCATCGGAGAAAGATGGGGCTTTCTACTCTTGCAAAAAGTGACAGTCTCAAAGAATCACCGGAGCAGTTCTATTCTGTCTTCCTGGGTCGCTATGACTCAGTGTTGACTTGCTGACAGTGAGTTTGGATTTATACATTATCATTAGGGTTAGGGTTTAAATGGCCTAGAGCTCTTCTGGAGAACAAAGGGACCATGGTTAGAAATCATAAGCCAGAGAAACATATGGTAGTCTGCCTCCATCAAACCTACCACCGGTGGGGCAAATCTGTTCTGGCCTACAGAATTGGTGTGAGTTTGCATTGACACCACGGAAAAGGGTTTTCTTTTTAGTTATAGTTAGGCTGTGTTTCAGAAGAAAGGCTTCTTTGAACTGGTGAAATCTCATTAATAACCCATCTTTTTCTCAGTTGGGCTCTTGGGAAACGCAGGGCTCCTTCCTCAAAGTGGGGGTGATGGAGTGATTCTTGCAGACACCATCAGGAAGCTATCTGACCAGACAAGGTGGCTTGAACTCATGCTCCTGATAGATACCTCTTTGCCCTGAGGGCCGTTCAGACTTGTGATGATCTCGTGTGTGTCAGAAGAGAACAGTGCTTCATAGACATTTCAGCAGTGGCTGCTCCGGCAGAAGTAGTGACAAGACTTTTTTCCAAGGGTCTATTCAATTAAAAGCCAGGGGTGTTAACTGTGTGGACCACTGAAGAGACCAAAAGGAGCAGGCCTCAGAAAGGGTGTGGAAACGTGGATCTAAGGGATAATGAACTTTTTTTTCCCATCAACTTTTTGAAGTCTACTCCACTGAAATGAAGTGGTGGTTGTACCTTAATCCTGGGTATAAAGAAGATAACCTGACTTTGTTAAGTCCCATGCTGGTTAGGTTTTTTTGTTGCTGTTTTTCAGGAGGACTCTGATTCATTTCAACCATATATTCTTTCTCTTCATAAAAAAAAAAAGATGAAAATTACATCGCTTTGTTTGGACTCACATGAGCCGAGCTCTGGAATAGAAATCACAGAGATGGATGGATTAGGACTGCAGTGTGCAGGGTCACCCAAGCGAGTGAAGACGAGGGGAAACAAGTGTTCCCCACACATGTACCTGGGAGGTGAAAGGCTGGCTCTCTGCCATGCTGCTTCATGGCAGACCACTGTGCTGGGGGTGGGGGTGGGGTGGAGGGAAGGAGGTTGAGGCTATTGTGTTTAAAGCAGAATAGAGAATCCGATGTTGTGGTGTCATTCTTTAAGATGAGGTTTTGTGGAAAGTAAGAGATTGGGAGATGTGATGGTAGGATCGTTATTTTCCTCTTGTCACAGACTCTGGTGTAAAGGAAGAATTGGAAAGGAGACACAATGCATTTCTAAATGTAATCACTGAACAGAGTGTTGAGGTCTGATTTTAGTGCAAAGTGAGGCCCCAGTGATTGATATGTGTGTGTATATATGTATACACACATACCACATATCATGTATACATCATGTATATGTCACATATGTATCATATATATACACATACATACATATGAAGAGGGTGCTCCTTTTCTCTCAGTCTTAATTTCCCCCAGGGTCTTAGCTATAGTCTAGTCCTTTAGCACTCTAGGGTCAACCCACTGTCTGAAACTATGACTCTTGCTAATAGAGATATTCAGAGCACTGCCTTTGGCTAGTTAATGATGATTTAAGTGAAGAAAGGCTGGTGCTAGAGTGCTGACAAGTGACAAAGTGAGAGGCATGACAAGGTATCACATCGTCTCTGATGGCTGCCTGTCTGCAACACCCCTTGGTGTGTCCAGGTACTGGGCTGACACACTAATCCACATAGTTTGCATCTTCCAGGTTCCCTCAGGAAGCCAGAAACAAATTGCCAGCAGGTGATTCCTTATGAGAGTGATAGACTTGCTGAGACACTTTCCTATGCCCAAATTTGCATATCAAATAGCAACAGAAAAATGTGGATTATGTCCTGTACCAAAGTAGAAAGGAACACAAAGCAGCAACACTGTCAAACTCCATTGCTGTTTGATCTGAAGCCCAGGTAGATTCAGTGCCAATGGGAAAGTACAACCCAACATGGGAGAAAACAGAATTGCTTTCTCCAGGAACTGAGCTACTTTCTCATCAGCTTTAAATTAAAAGTATTTTCTGGGCAACCCTTGGCCGTCAACAGCCTGTGTTCATATCACGCTCTGGTTTACAAGTAGCTGATGTGTAATTCCGGTTATAACAGTTATCTGTAATTGAAATCATCATAAAACCACTCCCCCCTGCACTGGCTGAGACAGTCATCAGCACCAGGAATGCTGTGTGTACAGCAGTCAGGACCCATAAAATATGCAAGATTAATTTGCTGAACTTCATTCAGGCTTCCCGCAGAGCTGTCACCTGGGACCAGAGAAGCAGCAAATTAATTCTGAACCTCCACTCGTTGCAAAACACCAAGAGTGGCCTCCTTCACGCTGCTGTCTTCTGCACTGTTTGTTTGCCTGGCAGAGGCCGTTTCAAAAAGTCAAGTAGTCAACATTCTGTTTGGCCATAGATGGGACTCGGTCCTGGCTTCTATGAGCTCTTTCCACCCTCCCATCTCAATAACCGTCATTTTCACCTGCTGTTCATCTAAGAAAAAATAAAAATGAAAAACGCACTATCAATGAGTTAATGCTGACTGTCAGCTTCCAGAATGGCAGCAGTTTATGGCTTTCAGCCCAAAGCACAACCCCCAGACCTCCTAGAACTCAGGAAGATAGAAAAGATTAACTTTGGTTAAAACATTGGACATTTTGCTTGTATATCAAAATCATGGAAGAAAAATATGCCAGTGGCGAAGCATGAGGAAATGAGGCTCAACAATAAGTGCCCTGCCTTCTTGGGCAAATTGCTATCCTTATTTAGGCCTTCATCCCATACATTAAAAAGAGAACCTTGAAAGGTTAAATTTTTGTCCTGTTCTGTTATGGACACAATCCCGAAGCACACGTTTCCTAATTTTTAATATGCAAGATTCCTTTATTTTATTTTCACAACTGCCTCTTGATCGATGTACGAATTTCACAGGCGCACAATGAAGTGTTCTGGAATTCCCATTCTTCTCAAAATTATCCATGGTTTTCTATGCTTCACACACCTAAATGTATTTGCATAGGTGATAAAATCACATGTAAGCATCTTTCTGGTATTCTCTACTTTCAGCTAAGACTCATTTGGCATCAGCAATGATATCCCTCATTTTGCATCTTTTTCTGAAACCAGTCTGAACCTCTGGAAGCTCCTATCAATGTACTGCTGCAGCAATTGGATGATTACCAGCCAAATATTACTTGCATGTGATATCAATAATCATTTCCTAAACTTGAGCATTTTTTGAGTTATCTTTCTTTGAGAGTGGTACAAATATAGTTATCTTTCAATCAATTGTCCAAGTAGCTGTCTTTCAGATTTCTTGGCATAGATGATGAGTAATTCTTTACAATGAAGAGCAAATTTTAGCCTCTTGACATACACTTAGATCATGCCTTTCTTTAAATTAATTAATTTTTTGGGGTGGGGGCATCACTGCCCTCTGGTGGGAGTAGGAGGCCCAGCCTTGCTTCTGTAGAACTGCTGCTGGATTTGAAACTCCAAGCCAGTGGGCTGCAGTCCCGCACTCAACCTGTACGCCACCAGGGCTCAGCCCTCTAGATTGTGTCTTTCTAATGACCTTTTGCTTTCTTCATGTAGAATGTTTTTAATGTTATCCCACAGCTCATCAGGTCTTGTGTCGTTTATCTTGTGTTCAATTTATCAAATCTCTTCTTGACATGTTCTCAAAATCCAGGTGGGATATACTCAAGATCATGTTTTGGCTCTCATGAGCTTTTTTCATTTTTTTTTACTTCAACCTGAATGTAAATATAAGCAATAGATAGTCTGTTCCACAATAGACTTGATTTTATATGCTGATATTGAACTTGTCCATGGTTTCCTCCCAGAGAGGTAATCAATTTAATTACTGGATATTCCATTTGAAGAAGTTCAAGTGTTTAGTTGTCATTTGTGTTGTTGAAAATAAAGATATTTTGAAAATTGTTGGTCTTACAAATTCTATCATGTGAACTCTAGCCTCTTTCTATCATGGAGGCCACAATTTCCAAATACTGTTCCTTTCTCTTTGCTTCTAACTTTTGCTTTCCAATAACCAATCATGATTGCATGGTTGATCAATTTCAGACTGAATATGTTGGTAATGCCATTCAGTAACTGCACCACTAACATTAATAGTAAGTGTGTAAATTTGAGTAATAGTTATATTGACTAGATTTCCTTCTTTGGGGATAGATATTACCCCAGACCACATTGTACTTCGAGATCACTCTTGAAATGTTCTTTCTGATAACGAATTGAATGCCTTTCCTCATGAACCTGTCATAGTAAACCAGATGATTTTCTCATTCAAAATGGTCAATACCAATTCATTTTAGCCTTTATTACCTAGAGTATTAATATTTAAGCAGTGAATTTCATTTTTAACATCTTCCAGCTTTCCTAGTTCCATACTTTGTACATTTCAAAGTCCAGTTATTCATAGATGTGTGCAGCTCTTTTTTCTCATTTTGAGTCAGACCCCATCAGCAAATGAAAGTCTTACAAGCTTATTCCCAAGTCTTTGCTCCATTTATGTCATTGCGGTGGACTCCACTTAGCGGAAGTAGTGCATTCACAGTCATGCAGTACCTGCCTTCTGACCTGAGGGGCTCATCTTCTGCCACTATCTCTGTCAAGGTTATGCTTCCACTTACGATATTTTCAACATCTGATCATGCTATGATTTTACACAGAAGGCTCTCAGTGGCTAATTCAGAAGTAGACAGCTTATTTCTTATTAAATGTTTGTTTTCAGTCTAAAAGCTCAATTTGGGTGACCCTATGGGTATTTGAAATGCCAGTGACATAACTTTCAGCATCACAGCAACACACATGCCACCATTGCACTACAAGCTGACAGGCAAGCAGTGGATTAGGATTGGAGACTTATTAACAATTTGCAATATGTACATATAAGAACCCTGCTTGCTTAAAGTGAGAAACACTTGAAGTACTCGCTGATGATGATCAAGTATTGAAAAATTCGACATGGACTTCAACTCTATGTAAAGAAGAAAAAGAAAAACACTCCTCACAACAGAACCAACATCCCAATCAATGGATACAAGATTGAAGCTGTCAAGGATTTAATCTTTCTTGAATCCACAATCAATGCTCAAGAAAACACAACTGAAGAAATTAAGTGGCACATTGCCTTGGGTCCTTTCAGTCGCCTCATCTGCATGTGCATGTTGGACTCTGAACAAGGAAGTAGGATCCTATAAAATGTTGAAGTTGTAAAAGTTGATGTAGAATAAAGATTTATATTTTAGGCTTTAGCATGTTGAACTACACTAATATTAGAATTTTGAATCAGGGCAAGACAAAATTCAGAGAAGTGGTGTTGTGTTCATTGTCAGAAAGCACATTTCAAGATCTATTCTGAAGTACAATGCTATCTATGATAGGATTATGTCTATCCATAACGGATGAGGAAATCCAATCATAATTATTTAAATTTATGCACCAGTCAGAGGAGATAATGGTAAAGAAATTGAAGCATTTTACCAACATATTCCCTCTGACTCTGGATCAAACATGCAATCAAGATGCATCGATAATCATTGGCCATTGTAATGCAAAAGTTGGAAACAAAGAAGTAGGAAGAGTCGTTTGAAAATGTGGTTTTGGTAATAGAAACTAAACTGGAGATCTCATGATAGAATTTTGCAAGATCAGTGACTTGTTCATTGTAAATATTTTTTTCAGCAACATTGTGTTAGTCCTGGTAGACTAGAGGAACAAATTTCAAAGACATGCATATGGATATAAGGAAAAGGTTTATATATAAGAGGAATGGGAGACTGAGAAAGTATCCCAGCCCAGTCCAGTTCAAAGTCTTAAGTCTGATATTAACCCCTATGCTCGATATCAGTCTGTAAAGTCTCCTTCTGACTCACGAAGTCACAGGTCAGTGGGTGCAGAGTCCTGGCGTCAGCAGGGGTTTCCCCGTGGCTCCTCGCTCCCAGGGCTCAGGGTCCATCAACAGCATTACGTGGTGGCAGAAGCATCTCAGTGCTGGCAGGACTCTCCACGTGGCTTCTTCAGCGACAGAGGTCTGGACAGGGCAAGCCGGCTTGGCTTCTCCTCCAGCTCCTGTAGCAGCTCGGACACTGCCATCTTGTCTTGACCATAATTCCTTGTCTCTGAGACTAACTCCCAACAACTCTTCTTCATGAGGGAAATATCGTGAGACTTCCCAGACTTAACAGGAGAAAGCCATGCCCACATCGAGGCCTCATTGACTACTCAATGGCTATCTCCTAGACTCCACCCCTATATTTCAATCATAAAATTAACATAAGCACATGACCGCCACAAACACAAATGTGGTGGCTGAACTTCTTGAGGATAGAATAAACAGAAGTCAAACTGACTACCTCTGTGGGAAGAGCTCACTGCCAGCAGCAACACCAGGCCACGGCTTGACTGCGGACAAACTGTTAATGCGTAAGTGCTTGTAGCATCTGAAGAAAATTAAAATGAATCTACAAAAGCCAAAATAATACCATAAGCATAACCCACCTGAATTTCGAGAAAATCTCAGTAAAAATTTGACACAGACTTGCATTTCCTGATCTCTGCTCTTCTGATTCTTGGAAAACAATTTCAGTTCCATATTTCTTTCATTCTTTACGCATCATGCCAGAAAAACCCTTAAAACAAGTGTTTATCTTTTATCAATATAGTCTTGTTTAAGATAAAGTGACCAGATTTTAAGCGGGATACCACTGACCAGGGGGAAGGGGGTGTTCTTGATTAAAAATTTGGTTTATATGGAGCAACAAAAATTTTCATAGAACACAAAAATAGTATTGTAATATATTTATTTTAATTTTGAAATGCTGCAGGACATTGTTAAATTAAAAGCAGGATGTCTGGTCACTTTAGTTTAAGAGGAGAGTTTGAGTTAATTTGTTTTATAGACTATATTCTACCAGGTACTGTTCTGAGTACATTGCAAATGCTAACTCATTTAACTTATAGTAACTCTCTGACAAAGACATCATTATTGTTTTCATTTCACAGATGAGGGTATAAGACCCAGAGAGGATGGGTGGCATTTAAGATTTTGCAATTAGTAAGCAGTGAAGAGAAATATCAAACCCAGACAGTTGAGCTCCAGAGTCTGTGATGTTATGGATAGGTGGACAGTTTACCTCCTTTCCTGTTACTTACATTTCTCTTCTGTTATGGCTCCTCTCTGTAGGTCATAAGTGCACTCAAAGAGGACACACACACACACACACACACACTCACACTCACTCACTCACCTTTATCTCTTTGCCCTGGTCTCAAGGTACCACTTTATCTGTTTCCTGTATGCATGATGTGTACCAAGTCTTCCAAGTGCTTTCATAGTTCCATGTCCTCACTTTGCTCCCAACCCCTTGACAGCCACTGTTCTGCCTCCATCAAGATCATCATTTCCATATTTGTCTCTCAGTACATTGTTATGGTAAATTATATGAAAAAATTTCTTCATATTATGGAAATATCCTGGCAAGGCTAACATTTTCGACCATCAGTTTTTGTTCTTTTAAACACAGTGCAGGGTTAAATTTGGCAGTGTTTCTTTATGACTCAGTTGGGTGCTAAAACACAGGGAAGTCCTGTTTAGTTCTGTTTAGTTCATTTGCTCTCCTGCTTAATTTATGGGGACCAGTTTTGATGTACAAACAATTTCATTCCTTATGCCATTCCTGTTTCTGTTCCTAGGGTTCCTTTAAGTGGACCAATTAAAAGGGAAATAAATGTGCTCTCTAATTATCTATGAAATGGTCACATGGGGTCATGCCTTTTCATTGAGGTCTGGAGAGAAAGGATAAGACTATAGCTGTTCTCTGTTCTTTCTTGTCATTGTCATCATCACCCTGATTACTAAAGAGTATGTTGGAGTAGTCAGAACAAGTTGCGTGCCACAGGGTTTATCAGAGTAAGGGGAAGAAGACTGTTTGGGTAACACCATTGAAAACTATCCTTACCTTGTGACTCACAAAGTAACTTCCAGTCAGAGGTAGTCAGATTATTCTAGACTTGCCTATTTTGTGCCTTAAAGAGAAGGTGTGGTGCTATGCTATGAATGATATTAATCATTGGACCAAGCATTTTACATATAGTATTTACTTATTAGAGTGGACTGGCCACTCAGGCAGGATTGCGTGCATTGTATTCATTATTGTTGAGTTCAAAATCGAAGTGATAAGTCAGCTCCCCGCCGTAGTGATGATTTCAACTCTTAGCAATCGCACAGAGTAGAACTGCACGTCGGGGTGTCTGAGGCTGTACATCTTGGCAGGAGAAAAGCGCCTCCTCTTTCTCCTGCAGAGTGGCTCATGCAGACCTTGTGATGAGCAGTCCAATGAGCAACGCGCTATACCACCAGAGTTCTCTGTACGTGGAAAGCACTGCAAGGATCTCCATTTTATTGATGAGAACACTGAGGTCCAGAGAGGTAAAATAGCTTGCACAGGATTGCACAAAAAGATTCTAAGCCTGTTTGTTGCTTTGGTCCCCTGAAGGGTTCCAACAGAATAGAGTCTATCCCCTACATTCTGGCCACTCGATGTGTGGGGGGCAATCTGCAGTGTGTCGTGGCGAACTGTTCACGCTTCACCCTTTTGGACATGCTGATTGCTCATTCTGGAATATCTTGTACCCTGGTTTGTTTGCCTCCTCTCCGCATGTCCATTGGGGCTTGGTTTAAGAGCCACCTTGTTCCTTTGGTCAGAACACTCCTTCCTCTCTGAACCTGGAGGAGGCACTCTTTTACCATGTTCCCAGCAGCCTGCACACATCTGTCCCCTGGCCGTCTACCCAGCAGAGATTCTCCATGTCCTGGCTAAGCACAGCACTTGTTCACCTTTGGAGACAAAGGTCTCTAGGTCCCACAGAATGTGTGTGTTGGAAACATGAAGGAGGAGAGTCCCTCTTGGTTTCCTTCACAACCGAACCTGGCCTGTGACTGATAATGGTTGATGAGCTTGACCTCCCGTAGCTCCAGATCTCACCATGTTGGCAAAGTCTGGCCTCTGGGCTCAGGGACCCACAGCCTCCTTCTCTCGGACCATTCTCTGACCCTCCAGGGAAACACGCATTATTTCCAAAGTCACCCTATATCCCTCCAAATCTCACATGCATTTAATTTGTGTGCGTAAAGATGAATTAGTCACACAGTTTGCTAAATCATATGCTGAGAACAGTGACAAAAAAAATCCACCCGAGGTTTCAAAAACCTTCCAAACTGGGTGGAAATAACATAAACATTGGAAATTCCTTTTCTGAAATTGCTGACTAGTTCACAAAGATAAATGTTATCAAAAGAATCTTACTTCTCTCACTGTGATAAATACTGTGGCCTTCAATTTTGTCGGAATAATCCAGCTTGTCTGTCTTTTTCGAAGAAAAAGGACTGATCGGGAGATTTTCTTTTCTCTTAGATACGAATGCTTCTTTCTACAGGAAAATAGATGGGAGAAGAAATTCAGAAAAATCCACCCTGTTGTTATCTTAAGATAAAAAATGTGAAGCTGCTTACCATTGTATAGCAAAAACAGAAAGAAAAAAAGTTCTATTTGTACAAAAAAATCAGATGAAGAGCAGGCATCTCTCCTATTTATGCAAACCATATAGGGTTGTGATGCTAATCTTATATAAAATTCTATTTTTCCCCCCTGATGGTATCAGCAGGTCACTGTGTTTTGTGCAACCAATTGTTTTCTGAAATGATTGTTTCATGTAGGAAACCAGTACCTATTCCTAGACCACCTTGGGTCAGCCTATCTGGATTCCAAATTAATTCTCAGGATTAAGCATGGTACCTGTCTACTAGACAGATCTCACTAAATACATGTTGAATGAATGCATGAATAAACAAGCAGTTGACTGCATTCACCCTTTCAAGATTGCAAACTCGAACAGCAAGTGTAGGCACCATTCTTCCAGTATCCTACCCATTCATTCTGCAAGCCCAGCTGCTGTTCCCCTCCCTCCATGGCATAAAGGAAGTGTGAGTACACAGAGGAAGACATAGCTAAGTCCACTTTAAGAACACAGGAAGAGCTTCATGGACTAATTGCTGTTAAAGTTGGATCTGGGTGTATAAATAAAGAGGGGAAAATGAGAAAGGAAGAAAATTCCTTTTGGAAGAAGAACCCACAGGCAGATCAAGATTTGCAGCTGAGGAACAATTGCACTGTCAACATGTCAACCCCATGGGTCTTCCCAGAAAATCCAGGAGACCAGAGGTTCAGAGTGTAATGGTTCCTCTTCTCATCAGTTCCTTGAGAGCTTCGAACCCTATTTTCTCTCAACACTAACATTCAAGGGCACCACAGTCTAAGCTCAGCATCTCTCCCAACTTGGAGTGTATGAGCATCTGTCAGTTCTCTGTCTCTGTGCTTTACACATCATAATCAGATCCTCATTGCCCATAAGTAGGGAAGCTGGTGCTGGCCTTGAGAGGGTTTTGAAGGGGAGTACATGAATAGCCTTCTTCTTTTACTTATTTCTACTTTAAGAAATAATACTTTATTGTGTTTTGGTGAAAGCTCCCAAAGCAAATTAGATTTCCATTGGATAATTTCTACACAAATTGTTCTGTGACACAATTTATTTTTAAGAAAGCATTAAAGTTCTCTTTCATTGACTTCTGGTTGTTCTGTTTCCAATTTTCTAGTTTCCTTGCCCTCCTTTTCATCTCATCTTGACTTTAGAGGAATTATTGGCCTCTTTGTCTAATATGAATTTAGATTTTTTAAAAAAATGTAGCTTGTAGACCACTGCTATTGAGTTGATTCTAACTCTTAGCTACCCTATGCTGACTTATAATATTCTTTATTTTGTGTGCCAATCTGTTATTTCTTTAAAAGGTGACCTCAGCAGCTGGTGTCTCTTCAAGGTTTAAAGAGTATCTTAAAGTAATAGGCTCAGGGAATTGTCTAGTTTTAACTGGTACTGGAAGTCTGAACTTTTTAAGAACTGGAATAATTTTCCATGTTTTCCTTTCATTTTGTTTGGTCCATCAATCAATGCTCTGATCACAGTGATTGGTAGTAGTTCTTGGGCATCCTCAAGTTGGTCTCATTAACTACCTTAAAATGTGTCATAATGTTCCTAGTGGCATGATGGTTTCATGGTGGACTGCTCACCATAATGTCAGGAGTTCAAAACCACCATTTACTCCTCAGGAGAAAGACAAGGCTTTCTACTTCCATAAAGAGTCTTGGAAACCTATGGGATCAGTTATACCCTTTCTTATGGGGCCTCTATGAATGGACATCAACTCCATGGCAGTGAGTTTGGTTTGCTTAGTAATGTTTCCCCTGGAGTCCCCTGAGAGCAGACGTCGCCCGTGAGCCAACTCTGGTGGTCCTATAGGACATAAAGTTTAACAAGTCCAATGATTATCCATTGGTTGGTAAAAATACTAGAAACTTGAAGGTGGAGTGATTACCAGAAGCCTCTCTAAATTAGTCCTGGGTTTTTCTTTATTTTCAGGACTCTCCGTATAGGGGCAACTTGGAACAGTTTCATTACCACTAACTATTTAGAAAGTGGCCTATATGGAAGTACCGTTCCTTTTCTGTGTGAATAGTTTAACATGCTGCAACACCCTTTATTCATTGCTGACACCAGGTACTAAATAGAGTGGCGTGGATTTGCAATCCAGATCTTATTTTTTGCATAAAGAGAATTAGCGTGAACTCAGGAATGTTAAACAAAAGCAAGATTAGGTATAAATTTGAGATTCATTGACAACTTCACCATACACAAGAATTTAATCACAGTGTGAAGAAACATCAGACAACACAGCTTGGAACAAGAGAGTCATCATCCAACATGTGATAGAAAAGTATTCAGGGCCCAATAAACATGTTCTCACTCACTGCCATCAATTCGATCCTGACTCATAGCAAGTCTACAGGTTTGGTTTCTAGGGCTGTAAATCTTTATGGGAGCAGAAAGCCTCCTCTTTTCTCCTGAGAAGGCTGATGGCTTTCAACTGCTGACCTTGGGGAAACTAATCCAACTCATAATCCACTAGAGCTCCTTAAGAAACAACATGGCCGTTGTGTTAGTCCGGGTAGACTAGATGAACAAATTCATAGACATGCATATAGATATAAAGAAGAGGTTTATATACAAGAGGAATGGGACATTGAATAAGCAGGGGTCTCCCCAGGGCTCCTCGCTTCCAGGGCTCAGGATCCATCAATAGCATCCAGGGGTGGTAGAAGCAACTCAGCACTGGCAGGGCTCTCCATGTGGCTTCTCCAGCTTCAGAGGTCTGGTTCCAGCAGGGTAAGGCCACGTGTGAGTTAGTCTGGGTAGACTAGAGGAACAAATTCAAGGACACGCATATAGGTACAAGGAAAGGGTTTATATACAAAAGAAATGTGATCCTAAGAAGGCATCCCCATCCAGTCTAGTGCAAAGTCATAAGTCCAATAATAACCCATATGCCTGAAATCAGTCTATAAAGTCTGCTTCCGACTCAGGAAGTCACAGGTCAGTGGGTGCAGAATTCTGGCGCTGGCAGGGGTCTCCCCATGGCTCCTCGCTTCCAGGGCTCAGGTCCATCGACAGCATGCCACTCCAACTTCAGAGGTCTGTCTTCATCAGGGGCAAGCCATGTGATCTCTCCACTGCCTACTCCAGCCTCCCAGCTGCCGCCATTCTGTGTTGCCTGTGGTTAATCATCTCTCAAACTAACTCCCAACAACTGGGGAAGATAGCTTCTCATCTTCATGAGGGAAATACTCCGAGATTTCCCAGGAGTCTCAGGTGAAAGCTAGGCCCACACAGAGGCCTAATTGGCTACTTAATGGCTATCTCCAGATTAACAGGCCAGATTCCATCCCTACATTTCAATTATAAAATTAACATAAGCACATGACTGCCACAGCGTGGCTTTTCCTCCAGCTCCTCCAGCTCCTCGGATGCTGCCATTTTGTCTTGTCTGCAGTTTGTTGTTTCTGTGACAAACTCTCAACAACTGGGGAGATAGCTTCTCATCTCCATGAGGGAAATACCGGGAGATTTCCCGGAAGTCTCAGGAGAAAGCCATGCCTACACTGAGGCCACATTGGCCACTCATTGGCTGTCTCCAGATTAACAGGCCAGACTCCAGCCCCATATCTCAATCATGAAATTAACATAAGCACATGACCATCACGGCCATCATCACTGTTTTCAAACCCCTGCCAAAAATTTCAGTAGTAGTAAGGAAGTATTTAAATGAGCTTTGTGCTCAGAGCATGTATGATTTCCTTTCTAATAGTAACCAGAATAAAGAGTTTCTCAATGACTGTATAACTTGATAAATGATATTCACATTTATGAATAAAAAGAGATTGAGATGTCAGGACAAATTTCAGTCTGAACGAGATGTTGGTCTTGAATTTGTTAGCTACCTCTGCTATTTTGAGCAGGTGCTAAATCTTGTCCCTTTATCATGCTTTCCAGCCCACCCCCACCCTCCTTGTCAGCCCATTGTGGTTAGGTGCTGTCAAATCTGTCCTGACTCATAGTGACCCCATCCATGTACAGCGGAACGAAACACTGCCCAGTACTGCTCCATCTTCACAACTGCACCATGCCAATCAATTGTCTCAAGGGCCTTCCTCTTTTATTTTTCTTTACATGGGACTGTAATCCACAGTGAAGGCTGCAATCCTTGTGGTTCATCAGCAAGTGTCCAAGTCCCCCTCACAGGCAAGGTTGTGTCATCTGCATATCACAGTTTGTTAACAAGCCTTCCTCCAATCCTGATGCCAAATTCTTCTTCGTATTGTAATACGAATCACAGCTTCTGTGATTATTTGCTCAACATGCAGATTGAATAAATATAGTAAGAGGATGCAACCCTGACCCATACATTTCCTGATTATAAATCACGCAATATTCCTCTGTTCTGTTCACACGAATATCTCTTGCTCCTTGTACAAGTTTTTCATGAGCACAACAAAGTGTTCTGGGCTTCCTATTTTTCTCAAGGTGATCTATAATTTGTTATGATCCACACATTTGAATGCCTTTGCATATTTAATAAAACACACATAAGCATCTTTCTGGTATTCTCTACTCTTAGCCAGGGTCCATCTGACATCTGCAATGATAACCCTGGACATAAAAAGGCTTACTATTGTGAAATTGTCAATACTATTCAAAGCATATATAAGTACAATGCATTTTTTTCATGTAACTTTTAAAAATCATTTTATTGGGGGTTTGTACGACTCATCACAATCTACCCATTGTGTGAAGCACATTTGTACATTTGTTATCATCATCATTTTAAAAACATTTTCTTTCTACTTGAGCCCTTATTACCAGTTCATGGTGGTTTCATGTTGGGTAGCTAACCAAAAGGTTAGCAGTTCTAATCTACCAGCTGCTGTATGGGAGAAAGACTTGATTTTCTACTCTGGGAAAAAGTTTCAGTCTCACAATGTGACAGGGTCAGTGCACTCTGTCATCTAGGATTGTTGTGAGTCAGAACTGACTCAATGGCAGTGAGTGTGTGAGTCTCATCAGAGAAGAAATGGCAGTAAACAAAACTGGTAAAGCTACATTAACTCAATGCAATTTTGATCCAGATTCCAACTCTATTCTTTAAAGAAATGGAAAAATTAATTACTAACTTCATTTGAAGAAAGATAAGTAAAGAACTTTATCAAAGAACAAAATAGGATAGTTCTCACTACATGATTCTCAAAATCGATTATGTTAGTCCTTGCTTCACATCCACTTCTGAATCTATACTGGCCTCTGGCACCTGCCTGTCAATGTACTGCTGCAACCTTTGTTGGATGATCTTCAGCAAAATTTTTCTTGTGTGTGATATTAATGATACTGTTCAATAGTTGAAGCACTTAGTTTGGTAATATCAATTTCTTCTAGTCCATGGATAGGAATACTTCATATTGTTAAATGTCAATTCTGCTCAAAACCAAGCCTTCCTGTCCATGAATATGTGAGCGCTGACGGTGTGGTGGGTTATGCACTGGGGGCTAACCCCAAAGTCAGCAGTTAAAAATCACAAGCTGCTCTGTGGGAGAAAGACCAGGCTTTCAACACTTGTAATGATCGACAGTCTCAGAAACCCACAGGGCTAGTTCTACCCTGTCCAAGAGGGTCACTATGAGTTGGAATTGACTTCTATAGCAGTGCATTTGATTTTATCCGTGAATATATAAGGTCCTACCATTTATGTGCATCTCTTTTGACTTCTTAGAGTAGTTTTCTTTGTAGGAGACTTTTGTCTCTCTGGTTAGGTTTATTCTTAATTATGTCAAATTTTGTGTGGTTGTTGTAAATGAGATTGTTTCCTTGATGTCTCTTCAGTGCCTGCTTCGTTAATATACAGAAATACGAATGATTTTTGTCAGTTAATCTTGTATCTTGCCACATTGCCATATCTTTTTTGTTGTTGTTGATTTTTTACATGTTATCCACATATAAAACCATGTCATCTGCAAATAGTGAAAGCTTGCCTTCTTCTTTGACCACTTGGATTCCTTTGATTATTTTTTCCCTGGTGGTTTTGGCAGAGACTCTGGACATGAGGAGTTAGAGTAGTGATAAGGACAGCCTTATCTGGTTTCCATTTGCAAAGGGAATGCTTTCAGTATTCCTGGTTGAGCAAGTGATTGGCCACTGGCCTCTAGTGGATTGAGACATTTCTGTTTCTTTTCTTTTGAGTGTTTTGTCCAGGGGCCATTGTGAGATATTGCCAAATGTCTTCTCTTCATTGATAAGATCAAGTGGTTCTTATTTTTTTTT
>PVJH01039836.1:0-16134 GCA_004026705.1 Nesogale talazaci | reverse complement strand
TGGAATTGAACCTCCATCCCAGTGGGCCACAGTCCCGTGCACAACCACCGCGCCTCCGGGGCTCAGCCCCATTTATTTCTGTTCTACTTTGATGCTATTTGCTTGTCTGTTTGTTTAAAATGTTCTGTATGTGAAATCCAAAAGTTAACTAGCTAGAGATAGTAACTGGATTAATAGTTCCTTAGGGGTGTGGCAGGGGCAGCTGGGGGAAATGGGTTGCCTTTAGCAGCGAACATAAAAACAAAGAAAATGTTCGAAAATTCACCATGATGATCATTGTGCAACTCTTCTTCGTATGACTAAACTATAGGGTTGTCACTTATGGATCATAAACCAATTAAATTGTCAGAAAAATAAATCAAAGTGATGGAACGGGGCAAAATATTGTGATTTCATACACAATTTACATTATTGAATACAAAATTCTCTGAAATGTAAACTCCCCAAATAATTCATAATAAAAATGTTTTTAGGGGAAAATTTTTTTAAAGACTAATCAAGGCTGAGCCCCGGTGGCGTAGTGGTTGTGCGCGGGACTGTGGCCCACTGGGATGGAGGTTCGATTCCAGCTCCACGGAGCAAAGGCTGGGCCTCCTACTCCCACCACCTGAGAGCAGTGATGCCCCCCCCCCCCCCCAAAAAAAAAAAAGAAGCTGGTGAATCCCACATCCATAGGTCAGGTGTCAGCCTGGGGGCTTCTCTTCACGAGCGTGCTTGCAAAGGCTGATAAACTGGATGCTCAGGTCAGACAACAGCCCACTGCCTGACAAGGTGAAGTTGTTGAACCTGACTGATCAGGTAATAGGCTGCAGGACCCGAGGAACCCAAATGGGCAGGTCAGACAGCAAGCTGTTGTTGGCTCACAGAGCAGCGGAAGCTGTCAGATGAGGTCACAGATGAGGTCACAGAAGAGGCTGCAGGATGTCAAGGAAATGACTTAGGCCTTTCTGGGGGCTAACAAGTCCACAGTCCATGTGGAGTGCGTGTCTCTGAACCCTGTCTGCGGTGGCTGACAAAAGCAGGTCAGCAGGTCAGAAGGGTGGTGAGGGAGGAAAGGCCTGTGTAAGAATGGGCAGGAAGTGCTGGAGAGCTCACAGGGGTCCGTTCTGAACAGATCCTGGTACTTCTCGCCCCCTTCGTTCCTGAGCCTCTGGTCCTGCTGACACTGCTTCGGACTCCTAATTCCAATTCAGCCTGTTAATAGAAGCAGGTCTGCCTGTGCGTCTCTACTTTGTATGAATCGGAGGTATTTCTAGTCCCTTCAGACAATTTCACTGCTACTCAGAATTTTAATTTTATAACAGGGTGTATTATGAGATGCACTAATACAGGACAAATTTATTTACCATTTTGCTTTTACTGTTACATATATATTTTTAAAGCTTCAAGTGGAAAATGTTTCATTGAATAGACTCCTCTTCCTACAGGAATCCCTGACTTTCAATGATGTGGCTGTAAAGTTCACCAGGGAGGAGTGGAAGGCCTTGGACCCTGCTCAGAAGACACTATATCAGGATGTGATGTCGGAAGCCTTTAGCAACCTGATTTCCATCGGTAAGGAGAGCTCTCAAGTGATTGACCTTGAATGGGAAAAGGAAGAATTTTCCTATCTTATGTGTTAAAAGCTTTGCAGTGTCTGTAGTGTTCTCAAAAAGGTAGATTCTCGGCTGAGCCCTGGTGGCGTAAGTGGTTGAGTGCGGAACTGCAGCCCGCAGACTTGGCGGTTCAAATCTAGCGGTGGCTCTCAGGAGCAGCACTGGATAGCACCCACAACCACCAGAGGCAGTGATGCCCACAAAAAAAAAAAAAAGTAGATTCTCAGTGTACTCTCTGGTCCTAAGTTAGTGGGTGTAGTCTTCTACCCTTGAGAGAACACCCTTGACTCTGTAGTTCTGAAAAATTGTTTTCCCAGAGGTACAACATTCTGCAGGCTCACAAACCTAAAGAGAATTTTGATGTGTCTAAGATTCTGTAATTTCTCATCATCAGGTTGTCAAGTTATCACTCCAGAAACCTTCTCTTGATTTCAACAAGGATAATAACTGTGGTCTGTATTTAAAAAAAATAGCCATAGTGAAATATTTTCAGGTAATTGAGCAAAAGACATTAAGGGGAAATGGCTGGGAGCATTGATTTAACTGGGACATGGCCTCACATCCATGATAGGTGTCAGAGAATACAAAAAAGTACCTTTGTGGTCCTGTTCCATGTAGGAGAGCTCAGGTTTTCCTAGAAGGTTTAGAGAAATACTCCTCTACTTCTTCTGAGATTAGGTTTCTAGTTTTTTGATTTACACTATTGTATATTTGGTTCCATAGTTCTTCTTTAAGATTCTCAAACCTATTCCTTCTTTACGTCTTTCTACCCTACTATGAAAGTTCATCTTGGGCTGAGCCCAGGTGGCATAGTGGTTGTGCACCGGACTGCGGCCCACTGGGTTGGAGGTTCAAATCCAGCAGCATGGCTGGGCCTCCTACTCCCACCACCAGAGGGCAGTGATGCCTCAAAAAACAACAACAACAACAACAACAACAAAAAAGAAAGTCCACCTTGCAAGTGTCTCTCCAAACAGCGCTCTTTGAATTCCTAACTGTCCTCTGAATACAGCACATTGGACCTCCATCGCCTCAGAATGGATTTCCCATGGTCGTCTCCAACCCCATCTTGGATATGAAGCTAAAGTGACCAGATGTCCAGCTTTTGAACAATTTTTCCCACATCCCGCGGCATTTTAAAGTCCTGATCTTGGGAAAGAATGCACGACAAGCTAGGGAACGGTGGGAGAATGAGAAGGGAATATATTCCTTCTACCACCACCACCACCACCACCATCACCAACACACACACACACACACACACACACACTACACGGTCAATGGTGTCCCGCTTTACCAATGTTAAAATCTGGTCACATTGGGGATGAGCCCCAGTAGCGTAGTGATTGTGTGTGGGACTGCGGCCCACTGGGATAGAGGTTCAATTCCAGCTCACAGGAGCAAAGGCTGGGCCTCCTACCCCAACCACCAGAGGACAGTGATGCCTAAAAAAACTAAAAAAAAAAAAAAAAGAAATTTTGTCTTGAAGCAGGCTGTATCATGGGTAAGTCTTCACACTCGGTACTAGTCTGTGGGCAGATGCACCTGGAGACCGATAGAGGAGCGGTGTCTTCATCCCTAAGATCATTGAAAATATATCTTTTCCAATGTTCTTAGGTGACTTCTGTGAAAGGGTCATTTCACCCCTAAAGGGGTCATGGCCACAGATTGAGAAGCTCTGCTCTAAGCAGTTGACCTTCAAGTGTGTAGAGTAACAGCCATGTGTTTGCAAACAGCACCTTGAAATTGGCAGCATTATTATGGGGGACATCGTGGGGAATAACTTTTCCTTAGGAGAATGTGAGCGGGACCCATCTCCAACCCACCAATGTGGGGGGGGGGCCTTGGCCTCCCAGAATCCTTAATAGATGAACATTGAGCACAGTCTTTTATTTACTTTCATAGAAGAGGGTTGTCACTGAAGATCTGTCTTACATCGATGCATGTTTTAAGGGGTGTATTCTAAATCGAGATAATGAAGAGATTTAATGATCTGTTCTTTTATAGAGATCCAGAAAGGTGATGATTCTTTGCTTGAGCACTCGCAATCCGTAAGATGGGAGGACAGAACAGGAAATACTGTTCATCAGCACAAAAATAATTTTCATTTAGAGGAACTGAACAGAAGCAGCAAAATGAAGAAGACTTCTGTGCATAATGGAGATGAGCAAACTTCTCTCCACAAAGAACAAGAGCAATTTTCTATGGAACTGGAATTACCCGAGTGTTCAACATCCAGTAGAATTAAGTCACAATGCATTCAGCATCAGGAATCTGACAAAACAGAGAAGCCACGGGTATGTGGTAGATACGGGAAAACCCCCATCAAGGAGTCCCTCCTCCCCGAGCGTCAGGTCACTCGTGTACGGAGTAGGAGCCATAATTGTAGTCTGTGTGGGCAAGAGTTCCAGAAAGTGGTCAAGCTCAGTGAACATTACCGGACAAGTCACAAGGGACAGAAGCCATATAAATGCTCGGATTGTGGCAAAGCTTATCAAAATAAGTCGTACCTCAAGGAGCATCAGAAAACTCACGTTGCTGGGAAACCCTGTGTCTGCAGTAAGTGTGGGAAAGGCTTCACCAGGAACAGTCATCTCACCACCCATCAGCGAACTCATCTTAGAGAGAAACCCCATGTATGTGGCGAATGTGGAAACCACTTCTTGGAGAAGAGACTCCTCACGCTCCACTTGCAAAGTCATAAGAAGCAGTCCTTTGTATGTAGTCATTGTGGAAAAGTCTTTGACCATAAGACCTCTCTCCTCACTCATCAGCGAACTCATACTCCATCGAAACCCTACACATGTGGCGAATGTGGAAAAGGCTTCTTTAGGAGGAGCTCACTCACAATTCATCTGCGAACTCACACCGGAGACAAATGGCATGTATGTAGTGAATGTGGAAAAGCGTTCGTCCGGAAGAACGAACTCACTGTTCATCAGCGAACTCACACTGGCGAGAAGCCCCACGTATGTGGTGATTGTGGAAAGACCTTCACCCACAAAGGGTATCTCAAAGCTCATCTACGAACCCATACTGGAAGAAACCCCTATGTGTGTGTGGACTGCGGGAGAGCTTTCCGCCAGAAGCTCTGCTTCCTCGCACATTTGAGATTTCATGCAGGAAAGAACCCCTTTGTATGCAATCAGTGCGAAAAATCGTACACCCAGAAGTCAACACTCAACCTGCATATGAAAATTCACAAAGAGAAACCCTTTCAATGCAGGGAGTGCGACAAAGCTTTCAAAACTGATGAAGAGCTCATGTCTCACCAAGGATATCATGAAGGACAGCTAGTATACAGCTGCGATGTGTGCGGGATAACGTTTTCCTGTGTTTCAAAGTTTTCTTCACACAACAAGGCACACAAAAGCGAAAAGGCACTAAGTTCCGACACAGTGGGAAACCGCTCCACAGAGAGCCCTGTGTCATCTCATACCAGTGATCTCCTGCAGAAGGAGACCGCTGGCCATGGAGTGACTTTGCAAGGAAACACCAGTGGGATGCTCACTCACACAAATGTACTTCTTTTGGGACAGCCTGTGGTCAAGGAATCAAGTGACACCGGAGGATGTGTACAGCAGACAAACCCCATGAATACAGTCAGTGTGGCAGGGCCTGTGAATACAGTGACTGTGGCAGTGCCTACAGCTTACAGTTGCATGTTATTTTATGTTCCACAAGCCTCCTAGAACGGAGAGTGTTATGTTAAAGGGACGAGAGTGGAGAAGAGTATCGACCTCATTGTAGATGTAGTTAAAAAGTGCATCTTGTGTGAAATCCTGAAGCTGAGAAACCCTAATAAATATGTACGTTGATACCAAGACGGGTCTGATGTTGTTCCATTGTATCAATTAAGTAGGTGAAAATCTGAGTTCATGTCATAGATAACATAAGTAATGTGAGTTTAAAATACAATGGATAATTGGCACCTGGAATCTTGTCAGTTGGTCTGAGATCCATTCTGACATATTGTGGCCCTGACTTGGTATAAAGGACAAGTTACTTACAAGAGAAATCCTACAGGGCACTAATAATAGATTGTTGGGAGTCTACACCCACTTTTTAGTTCAGTCTTCCCAGGTCAATATAAAGGAACAATTGGAAAATGAGAGTTTCGACAACAAGTTGTAGAACTGTATAATAATTAAGACAGTGGGGCTGAGCCCCGGTGACGTCGTGGTTGTGCGCGGGACTGCGGCCCACTGGGACGGAGGTTTAATTCCAGCAGTGGGGCTGGGCCTCCTGCTCCCACCACCGGAGAGCAGTGATTCCCCCCCCCCCCCCCAAAAAAAAAGACAGTGACCACATAGCCTTCTGTTACTTATTCCTGACTATAATGGATGGTGGGATTATCATAAAACTTTCCCCTAGCCTTGTACCCCTCACCCCCCCCCAAAAAAAAAAGATATGCCAGACATTAGAGATTGTCTGCCAGCACATGATAGAAGGTCAGATACTTCAAGAAATCCTCCCTGAAGGCATTCAGTCTCCATACTACTGTCTGGTCCCTCCACAGGTAGAACCCCCACTCCCTGCTGTTAAGGAGGATGGATTACTTTCCCTGAAAGCTTCCGCTAAATCAAGGGCAATCAAGGTTAGACCACCATCATGAATGTAGAATCCATCCATTTTATCACATGTGTACCCCCAACCCCTCCCCTTCCTATTGGGTGCACACCCCAAGAGCCCCCTCATCGCTATGTAAATTGTAGTGCAACCCCTTCCTGTGACATGTCTACATGTGATTAGTGGTCTTGCACACGCCCCCACCCCTCTCCAAAGATATATAAGCCTTGGTTAGCAATAAGGAACCTCTTTCCTCTGGGCCTTGACTCCTCTGCCCTCCCACTTTCCACATCTCCACATGCACACCAGGCAGGGCTGAGGTGAGCATGCTGTCATGAAATATGTCTTTGACTCCATTTCTAATTTCGCTGTACAATTGTGCCTACCGGACCTGTGGTGATGTGTTAGGGACTGGCTTCCTTGACAATGGATATTTTGTCAGGTTGTGTCTTTAGACGTAAGTCTTTTTGCATGTGCTGAGCACGAAGCCATGCGCGATAAAAGAAATATCCCATGCCGCCTTGAAGAGAGCATGGGGTTTAAGGGGGGAGTATCTTTATGTGGAACCTTGATAGCAACAGCTACTCTAGTCACAGGATGATGCAGTATTTATATCAGGTGTAAAAGGGGGTCATTGGGACAATGCCTTGGGGAGTTAGAAAATCACAGTGTAATCACCATTGAGTTGGGTCCTACTCTTGATAACTCCACCTGTGTGAGTAGCACTCTGCTCCTCGAATTTGGAATAAGACCCTCAGGCCATTCCTTTCAGCCACCTCCCAGTGGGCCGAACCTCCAGTCCTTCAGGTTAGCAGCCAGATTGCTCCCACCGTGAAGCTGGCCGTTAAATAAGGAAGACCAAAGAGGGATGCATTCATTTGAATTCCGGTCCTGGAGGAAGTTGAAGATACAGGGGCTGACAAAAGAACCAGCCCGGGAAGAGAAAGAACCGTAATGAACCGGGCAATGCATGATCCAGCCCACATCCAGTTGGGTCCTAAAGGCTGGTGCAATGGAAGGGAAGGAATTAAGAGGCACAAAGCAGTTTCGGGGTACTCGTCGCCTCCGTGGCGTTAGAAACTAGGCCTGGGTGGGAGAAACTGTATTCTTACACCAACTTATATATGTCTTGTGGGTTGCAAGCCCTCATAATTACAGGTAGCCATGTAGGTAAGATTAAAAAAAAAAAAAGGTCGAGTTCATTGGAGGAGTAGCCTAACACCAGTGCTGGGGGAAGGTAAGGGCGAGAGACTGTCCCCTGAGCAGAAAGCAATAGCAACATATCTGTTCCTAGAGATCAAGCTGCAGGCCAGATGGCCATCAGTCCTGTGCTTATAAGAAGTAACTAAGATAGCACTATAAAGGGAGAATATTGTGAGATTTACTTTTGATTATGGGCCCCTAGCTCTAACCAAGATGCCTCTCGGGGTTACCGGACTACCTCCGGACTGACAGGTGCAGACAGGGACCAAGAAATGTCCTCTGTCCATGCTCCCTGCAGTTTAAGATGCCATGTGTGTTAGTCTGGGTAGACTAGAGGAACAAATTCAAGGACACGCATATAGGTATAAGGAAAAGGTTTATATACAAGAGGAACGGGACTTTGAGCCCAGTCCAGTTCAAAGTCCTAAGTCTGATATTAACCCATATGCCCGAAATCAGTCTATATAGTCTCCTTCCGACTCACGAAGTCACAGGTCAGTGGGTGCAGAATCCCGGTGCTGGCAGGGGTCTCCACATGGCTCATCGTTTCCAGGGCTCAGGGTCCATCAACAGCAGAAGCAACTGATCGCTGGCAGAGGTCTCCATGTGGCCGCCCCAACTTCAGAGGTCTGGCTCCATCAGGGCAAAGCCGTGTGGTCTCTCTGCCGGCTCCTTCAGCTCCTCAGACGCTGCCAACTGTCTTGTCCATGATTAATTGTCTCTGAGACTAACTCCCAACATCTGGGGAAGATAGCGTCTCATCTTCACGAGGGAAATATCGCGAGATTTCCCAGAAGTCTCAGGAGAAAGCCATGCCCACATAGAGGCCTCATTGGCTACTCAAGGGCTATCTCCAGATTAACAGGCTAGACTCCACCCCTACATTTCAATCATAAAATTAACATAAGCACATGACTGGCTCACCATGGAAAGCTTACTCTCTACCCTCCAGTTTCAGAGAGTCAGGACTCTCCCACCAGACCTGTAACTTACTGAGCTGGGCCTGGCTCCAGACATTTGCCTTAAGCATCTAGTCTCCTTCTGTCACCAACTGTGGCCATAATACCAATTAAACAAAGGGTAATGCTGGCCAGAAAATAGAACTTTCAGATTTCAACTTTCTCTGCGACCTTAATGATTTTGTCACCAAAACCAAAAAGGGTCTGAGGTTCCGTGTGTTCAGACTTTTTTCCTTCTCCACTCTTGTCCTCCTCTGTGTGCCTCCTGTCATCCAGCCCAAGTCCTTCCTGCCCAGTCACCTGCAGTGGCTTTTTCCAAGTTCCCTTACCTCCCACCACAGCAGCACAGACTGCTACTGCCTCATCTGACTCCCTAGAAGTGTTGCCTCTCCCACCTACCCGTCCTCACCGTCCTCTGGCCTGTTTCCTGCTGTATCCAGTAGACCTGAAACCAATGAAAACCGCTCCTCAGCCATCGCAACTTCCTCAACCCCCAACCACCCCACTCTCAACCTTCCAACCCTTGCCTTGCCCCAACTCCCTCCGTCTCCACCTTCTCAGTATTCTCCTGCCCCTTTTTCCTTCCCTCTTGCTTCCCACACTAGGTAGCCTTGCATCTGCCCACTCTGCGAAGTAGCTGGGGTGGAGGGCCTTGTCAGAGTTCAGGCACCGTTTTTGTTATTGGCTCTCAAGTAGAAAAATGCTCAGGGCTTTTTCAAATGACCCCACCACGTATATCAAGGAGTTCTGATACCTCACCCAGGTGTATGACTTAACCTGGCATCATCTAGATGGATGATCCTCACCTCTATCCTCACCCCTGACAAGCAAGAGAGGATCTTTACAGTTGCCCAGCGGCATGCAGACCAGGTTCCCCTCATAGATGCCACCATCGTCCATAGGCCTTCAGGTGGTCCCTAGCGGAGGAGTCAGTGTGAACTTATCAAATGGTGTTAGTCCAGGTAGACTAGAGAAACCAATTCATAGACATGCATATGTACATAAGGGAGAGGTTTATATACCAGAAGAATGGAACATTGAGAAAGCCTCCAAACCCAGTCCAGTCCAAGTCCATAAGTCTGATATTAGCCTATATGTCTGATACCAATCCATAAGTCCTCTTCAGACTCACAAAACACATGCAATGATGCCAGGACAATCACAGGCCAGTGGGTGCAGAGTCTAGTGTATCCAGTGGTGATAGAAACATCACAACACTGGCAGGAGTTTCCATGTGACTTTTCCAGCTTCAGAGGTCTGGTTCCATCAGGGCAGACCTATGGGGCTTCTCCTCTGGGACGGCTCACTGGGAATTAGCCTTGTGTTTTGTTACTAGAGTGTCTCCAATGAACTGAACAGAACATAGGAAGTGTTTTCTGCCTCCAAGAAGGAAGTACCACACTTCCCAGAATTCTCAGGAGAAAGCTATGCCCACATAGAGATCTCATTGGCTCTCTCCAGATCGACAGGCTAGACTCCACTCCTACACTCTTAATCAAATTAGTACAGAGTACATGACTGCCACACAAACAAATACCCAGACTGGTCGAGAAGGCAGAGCTAGCCATAACCACATGATACAGTGTTTACTGGTCAGCTTACAAGCCATCTCTCATATAGCAGGTGATTTCGTCATGCTGCAAAAAATTACTCAGCAGTCAGATGAAAATCCTGCGGCTTTTCTTTCACGCGAGCCATTGTTTTAACCACAAATGTCCAACCACAACTAGTGTGTTACTTCCCAAATCAGAATTAAGCTAGCTTTTCACTACATAAAGTCTGTAGACATCATATAGCTGTTAACACACCAGCTCATTCTTACACTCCTATATTCACTCACTATAACAGCAATTCATTCTCACGTCCACATGGTCACCCTCAGTGCACATGGCTGCACACACTCACACGTCCACTCACACTCATTAGTACGAGCTTGGTCACTTGCATTCATCCATCCATCCAAGTGCCCATGCCTGCACACTCACCCATTAGGGCACAGCAAAATCCTTTACAGACAACTCCAGCTGCTCATGAACTCCACGTCAAAGCCCCTCACCCCCTTGCAGTAACAGCTTATGTCCCTAGCATAGGTAACCCTTCAAAGCCATCATACATTAAATATTTTTACTGCTAACAAAAAGCCATGTGCATGTTTTTGAAAAAAAAATGTGATTAGTGCATTAATAACTCAAAAGTAATCACAGCAGGTCTCTATGCCCTTTTGATGACTAAAAGGCTAAAATAATTGGACTAAGGTAAGGCAGGCCACTCCCTACATACACCTCCCCGAAGGTCAGCAGTATTCTCTGGAAGGAGACCAAATAGCTGATGCCCTGACTGCCTGACTCTACCTGCCAGTGCTAATAAACTGCATCCTGGGTCGTAAACCTTGCTGCTGCAGCACTGAGCTCCTCAAACAAAGCTCGCTCTGTTCTCATCCGGTGTCTCAGTTTGCCTTTACAGTATGGGACCGACACACTCACTCTGACTCAAACCAAGCAAGCAGCTTGCCTCCCAGCCTTGCTTCCTCCTTAGCTGCAGCTGGCGTGTCCAGGGGAGCGACAGGACACACCATTATTCAGGCTCAACCGTTAATAGCAAAGTGCAATTCATCATAACTTCCACTTCTAACGTCTCCTTCCACAAACAACTAACATCCTTAGCCGAGGTCGCTTTCCAGAACCGCCAAGCCCTCGACTTCCAAAGAGCAGACGAGGGAGGAACATGTATGTTTTTAAATGACAAATGTTATTATATAAATGAATCAGTTATAGTTAAACAAAATGTTTAAGCGCTCCATCACATGGCCGAGGAAATCAGAAAATGTCAGTGAGGCACCACCGGTCCCTCCTTGTGGTTTCAGAGTTCTGTCATGTCAGGGATTATGCCTCTCGTTGGGTCTTTTGTAATCATTTGTGTGCTGTTACTTTTAGCTCCTTGTGTGTTTAAATTTCTGCAGGAACAGATGAAAGCCACCTCCAATCTGATCTTCAACCATTTTTTATGTTATCCTTATAGTCTGCAGCCAGGTCAGGCCCCTAACTTCTCAGCTCGTTACCCCCAATCCCCACCCCCCTCTTTGCCCAATTTCAGCAGGAGGTAGTTAATGATAGATGATGACACCCCCTCAACACCATATAATTAAAAAGTTTGGGATACATGGGTCAAACCAGACCAGGAAGCCTCTTGTTACACCATCCCGTATAGAATAATTATAAGAGGGCTGAGCCCTGGTGACGTAGTGGTTGTGCGCGGGACTGTGGCCCACTGGGATGGAGGTTCAATTCCGGCTCCCAGGAGTTAAAGGCTGGGCCTCCTACTCCCACCACCTGAAGGCAGTGATGCCTAAAAAAAAAAAAAAAAAAAAAGGATAATTATTAGATAAAGTGACCAGATGTCCTGCTTTTGGCCGGACAGTCCCAATTTTAAACAATTTGTCCCACAGCGTTTTTTAAAAGTCCCGATTTTTAGAAAGAATGCATGACAAGCTAGGGAACCAGAAGGGAATATACCCCCTCTCCTCCCACCCCCTCAGCCTCTATCAATGGTGTCCCGCTTTACCAATTTTAAATCTGGTCACTTTATTATAAGACTTTTCCACAATCATATCTCCTCCAAAATATTAACTCACCAACTGCCAGGTCAGATGCTTAGAGATAGTCTCCCAAATATCTCACGGTGTTTTAACATTAAATAAATATATTATAGTACTATTTTTGCATTTATGAAAATTTTTGTTGCTTTATATAGACCAATATTTTTTTAGGCATCACTGCCCTCTGGTGGTGGGAGTAGGAGGCCCAGCCTTTACTCCTGTGAAGCTGGAATTGAACCTCCATCCCAGTGGGCCGCAGTGCCGCACACAACCACGATGCAACCGGGGCTCAGCCTTCATACAACTCTTATAATGATCAATACATACATCTATTGTATGCAGACCACGTTTGTTGCCATCATCATTCTTGAAACATCCTCCTTCTACTTAGACCCTTGGCATCACTTCCTCATATTTCCCCACCCTCTCCCCCTCATGAACCCTTAATAATTTACAAATTATCATTATTTTGTCATATCACACCCTGTCCGATGTGTCCCTTCACCCACATCCCTGTTGTCCGTACTCCAGGGAAGAGGTTAAATGCAGATTCCTGCAATTGGTTCCCCCTCTCTACTTCATCTTCCCTCCACTCTCCAGTATCACCACCCTCACCACTGGTCCTGAAGGGATCATCTGTCCTGGATTCCCCATGTTCCTGGCTCCTATCTGTACCAGTGTACGTCCCCTGGTCTAGCCAGATTTGTAAGTAGAATTGGGATCATGATATTGGGGGGAAGGAAGCATTTAAGAACTAGAAGACAGTTGCACATTTCATTGTTGCTACACTGCACTTTGACTGGCTTGTCTCACCCTTTATTCTTTGATCCCCCTTTTGAACCATTTTACATTTATTCTAGCCTTTAACATTTCGTTTTGATTCAGCTTTTTCTCTGTGTAATTTTTTTTTATTATTATTAGGGCATCACTGCTCTCCGGTGGTGGGAGTAGGAGGCCCAGCCCCACTGCTGGAATTGAACCTCTGTCCCAGTGGGCCGCAGTCCCGCGCACAACCACTATGCCACCGGGGCTCAGCCCATAAATTTGTTTTTTAATGTTTCTTTGTATATGAAATCCAGAATAGATCATGTAGATAGAGACATCTGGATTAATGGTTCCCTGGGGGTATGGCAGGGGAGGGTAAGGAGAAATGATTTCCCCTAGAGCATAGGAACAAGGAAAATGTTCCAAAATGTACTGTGGTGATGACTGTACAACTCTTCTGAACATGATCGAAACATTGTATAGTTTGCGAATTACATACCAATAAAATTGTTAGAAAAAAGATATCGGTCTGAGCCCCGGTGGCTTGGTGGTTGTGCGCGGGACTGCGGCCCACTGGGACAGAGGTTCAATTCCAGTAGTGGGGCTGGGCCTCCTACTCCCAGCACCGGAGAGCAGTGATGCCCCCCCTCCCCAAAAAACAGAAGTTATTTAATACAGAGTTGATTCTCTGAAATCTAAGGCCCCCCCCCCCACCTAATTCATGAAACAAATTTTTTTTTTTTAAAAAAGGACCGATCTAATTTTACCCAAGATGTATATACATTGATTGCTCTGTTGTGGGAAACTGAGGACAAGGAAAACATGTGTGGATGAATTCTCTACGCTCATGATTACGAAGCCTGGGAGGGCAGGATTCGGGGCTGGAGGGAGCCCTTCAGACTTGTGGGTGGCAGATGAGTCCCAGTCTCCGTCTTCTAATGGAACATCATCCCCACAGCACCGTCTCATCAACGTGCCACTCCAGGAGCACAAGGCGGATCACCACACAGCCAGCTGAGGGCTTTAGCTGTAGGAGAAGACACGTTTCTTTTGATCTCCCTGCTCAGGGGGCAGCCAACTCCCCTCGGCTTGACCCCCAATGCTGGTCTTGGTGTTTGTCCTCAAGGAACGCAGGGACCTCTAGGGTCGAGCTACTTGCCCCCCTGGCTGTGTATGTAGTTAATGGGGTTTGCATGTCTTAGGCTATATAAGCCTGTAAAACAAAGTGACCGGATGTCCCACTTTTTAACAATTTAACAATGTCCCACGGCGTTTTTAAAATTAAAATAAATACATTGCAATACTATTTTTGAGTTCTGTAAAAATTTTTGTTGCTCCATCTAGACCAAATTTTTAGTCAAGAACCGCCCCCCTCCCCGGTCAATGGTGTTCTGCTTAAAATCTAGTCTCTTTACTGTAAAAGAATGTATTTGAGCACATTCACTCTCCCTCCCCTACTCCCTCCCCCTCCCTGTCCTTCCCCTCGGAACTGGCTTCAATGAAGAGGTGAGCACTCCAACTTTTGCTTTGTTTCTAAAAAATTATTTCCTTCAGTCTCACAAGCGCCCCTTAAGATTTGTTTAGTTTGGGGCTGGCTCCCCAGCCCCTCACCTCCACTGCTGATGTAAGTAATTGAATGAAAGACTTAGGTCATGCCTTGAAGGAAGTAAATCGTGTGAATTTTAAAAGAGAATGGGTCACTGGTATCTGGACGTTGTTTTCTTCTTAGTTGCTACCGGTCAGTTCAGACTTAGGGTGTTCACCCCCCAAAATGAACCAAACTCCCTGCATTGAGTCGCTTCTGAGTTACGATGACCCCACTTGGTAGAAATGACATATTGCTGAGAGGAATTTCTGCAACACATTTTAGAGCCCTAGAACAGGGGGATTTGTCACGCTATCTAAGAATGTAACAGATATCTGTCACATATTCTCCTGTCCTTAACCCACTCCCTGTAGCAGAGGATGACGTAATGAATGAAAAGGGACGCACTCCAGGCTCTCTCTCTTTTTTTTTTTTTTGTGGTCATCACTGCCTCTGGTGGTCGGGGGTGCTACCCAGCTGCCTCTGGATTTGAACCGCCAAGCCCACGGGCTTACAGTTCCGCACTCAACCACTTAAGCCACCGGGGCTCAGCCCCACTCCAGGCTCTCTTGAAGAGAGCAAGATGGTTTATCTGGAGTGTATATGAGGGGACCGGTGATCTCCCAGCTCATGCCGTCAAAGGATGCAGCATTTGCATCAGGTGGAAAGACATGGGGTGCATTGGCACAAAAGTGTTAGTTGATGCTTTGGAAGTTAGGGAATCAAAGTGTAGTTGCCAATTAGTATGTCCCCAACCCTCATGCCTTATGCCCTCCAGGGTTTTCCGTGTGTGTGTGTGTGTGTGTGTGTGCAGACCATTTGCGGTTTGTTTGGGGGAATAGCTGGGTGGATTTGAATCTCCAACTTTTTAGGAAAGAAGTCAAATTCATTAGACATTTGCACGGCTCCTAGGTTCTCAATGTAAGGAGTGCTTTACTTATTACTTCATCACTCTAGTGAACCCGTTTTTCTTTTAATGCGCATGTCTTAGCTTCCTTTGATGTCAGGAGTACTTTAACTATAACAGTCATTCTAGTGAACACATTTTTCTTTCAATGCACATGTCTTATCTTCAAAATTTTACATTCCTTCATACAGTATGGTAACAAGAGTTTCTTTCTTTTTTTTTAGGCATCACTGACCTCTAGTGGTGGCAGTAGGAGGCCCAGCCTTTGCTCCTGTGAGCTGGAACAACCCAGTGGGCCTCAGTCTCACGCACAACCACTATGCCACCGGGGGGCTTTTTTTTGCTGTTTTCATTTTGGTAACAAGAGTTTCTGAACGTGGCTTGTGGTCCCACATTTATTCATTTATTTTAAAATAAAAGGGCTTGGGTGATTTTTCTCCTAATCCCTGATGAGTTGTTGTTACCTTTGTGTAGTTTCCTGGAAAAATCACATGTTCTATGATCTCAGGAGGATTTTCACCCTCAGAACGTTGATTGCTTTGACCCAGGAGATTCCTCAGGTTGATTGACTTTCCTGGATATGGTGTAAAACGACTTGATAATTAGGTATTTTAGTCTACAGGGGGCTGGTTATTAATAAAGCCTGGGGTGTTTGACATCATGTGATTAACTACAGACTGATTAATTTTGGTAATGAAGAGTCGGCCCTAACCTGCGACTGATTAGAATCGGGTTATATAAATGGCTAAATGGAGAGTTTGTTGTTGGGGTTTTTTGAGTGGCAAAGGAAAGTCTGGCTGGGGGCTGGGGTAGAAGCTGATGGTCGTGAACCTCAAAAATCCCCTGTGAACTTGACAGGTTAGTAGTAGAGTGTCTGATGGCAGTGGAGAGATTTCATAAAAGAGACCATCTAGGAGGGCTGAGCCCCGGTGGCATAGTGGTTGTGCGCGGGACTG
>PVJH01039835.1:0-16119 GCA_004026705.1 Nesogale talazaci | reverse complement strand
GAGGGTCAGGGAGGAGTGGGAAGAGGTGCGTTGCGGGGATTGCAGTCCGCGAGGGGAGACAAAATGCTTTGACGGCAAGGCTGCATCCTGAGTCAGTCCTCAGTGGAAAGGTGAAAAGGACTCTGCCCCCCGCCCCACCCCGGCCTGTGAGCTCCCTGCCCTCGGCATCACTGCAGGTGGCTGCGTGAGTCTGAAGAGGGACCCACGGAGCAGAGTGGCACCTACGGACTGATCTGGCCCGGGCGGGGATGTTTGCTCGATGCATAATGACTTCTTGATAGCAAGTTCTTTCTTACACAGATACATCACTGGATTTGTTTCTCTAGCCAACCCAGCCTCGACCTGATGCCGCTGGGGTCGTCCTGATCTGGAGCTGGCCCCACGAGGTGCAAAAGGAGGAGACCGCAGGCCTGGAGGGACCACTTGCTTGCTGCCGGCCCTCCAGGGTGGCGCTCTCTCTCTCTCTCTCTCTCTCTCTCTCTCACACACACACACACACACACACACCAACTGCTGATATGCTGTACAGAGGAGGCTTGGCGCCGCCACACGCTAGAAGCCACCCCCCATGGTGGCCAGGCTCCAGCAGAGCTGCCAGTCTAAGAGAGACCAGGAAGAAAGGCCTGGCGAGCTATTGCTGGAAAGCAGAGGAGGTCCAGCCTCATCCAATACCGAGCTGGAAGATGAGGCTCCCGGTAGAAGGTGACACACCCCCCTCCACTGTGGTAACAGTGATGCCACGGGCCAGGCAGTGTTGCCCTCTGTTGCCCACGGAGTCCCCGTGAGTTAGGGCTGAGTCCACAGCCTCTAACGACACCTGCAGTGAGACAGGGTGGGCAAGAGCCCCACGACCAGCCGGTGGCCAGTTTGGGAAGCTAGATTTCGAAAACAGATGTAAAGGGTGCAGAATCTGGATGGCAGAAGGGCATGTCCACACCGAGGACAGAGGCCCTATGGCCCGGCTGACCCTGGAAATTAAGCTCCCACCTCCACCCCTGGTAGAAGGTCAATGGGAACCCCAAGGTCTCAGGATGCCCTCAGTGGAGTCCACTGCATGCTTTTCAGAGGCCCTTGGGGATTCTCTGTGAGGAGCCCTGGTGCCCTCGTAGTTACGTGGTGGGCTGCTAGCTACAAGGTCAGCAGTTGGGAACCACCCATTTCTCCCCAGGAGAGTGACGAAGCCTTCGACTCCCGTGAGCAGGTGCAGACATGGAAACCCACAAGGGCAGTTCTACTCTGGCCTGTTGGTCGCGGTGAGTCAGGGTTGACTGGGGTGAGGACCCAGGTGACGGAGTGGCTTACTCCAAACAGCGAGGTCCGCACTTTGAACACAGCATGCTCCTGGGGAGAAGATGAGACCATCCGCTCCCCTGAAGAGTGACAGCCTCAGAAATGCCAGGGAGCCATTCCACCCTGTCCTTGGGTTGGCACCATGGGAGTGGGTTGGTTTTTTGTTTGGTCGGTCCCTTTGACGTCTTGCCCCTCCCGGGTCCGAAGTCTTCTCTCCTGCTCGGCCCCCTCTCAGCCTCTCCGGTCAGACCATGATGGCACAGCGGTCAGACGTCAGGCTGCCAGCCCAAAAGTCGGCGTTTGAACCTCATCAGTGGATCCAGGGAGAAAGACTGGGGGTGTGCTCTCAGGAAGACGAGGGTCCGGGCGTCCTGGGGGACAGCTCCGCTCATGGGAGGCCGCCAGCAGCTGTGGGCTTGGGCGCATTAAACAGGCAAGAGGGTGCTTCCTGGACGTCGCCAAGGAAGACTCCATGCGCGTCCCCTCGGCCAGAGTGGAGCCCACGGCCACTGCTCGCTGCAAGGGAGGCTGAGAAACAGCAGGGAGCATCTCTCCCCTCTCCAGCACTCATGGCGACCCCACAGGGCAGAAGAGAACTGCCGCTGCCGTGGATTTCTGAGGTTGTCAGTCTTCACTGGAGCAGACAGCCTCATTGCTCTCCCACAGGGTGTCTGGTGGGTTCAAACTCCTGACCTCGTGGTGAGCTGCCCAACCCAGACCCTGAAATACCACCAGGGCCCCTTTCAGGTGGACTCAGGTCAGTGGCACTGAGCGGGGTGAGAGCTGGGTTTATCGTGCCAAGGAGGCCAATAGGAGCGTGTGGGCGGAGCTTAATCAGGTCGAGGCTTGATTGGAGGGCAAAGACGTAAATGGATTTCCAAGGCCCACCCCCTTCTCTCTCCCTCCCTGGTGATCGCTAGAGCTTGAGGCTCCTGCTAGACCTGCTTCACCACTCGCAGGGGCGTACCTCGCTTGAGCTTGAGGTTGGTGGATCCAGTCGCCGTGCATGCCTGAGTTCAACATCTAATCGGGCATGTTTGCTACGCTGAGCTGCTGACCATTGCTGACCCATCCTGCTGCCTGCGGCCTTGGGGCTGACTCTGCCTGTCTTGCCTGAGAGAAGGCTGCCTTGACCTTGGCCGGGAAGGCCGGCCCTGTGCGTTGAAGGACTTTCAGTCTATCAACTGGTCCATGAAACTGAGTGAGAGTCTAGCCCGTCCATCAGGTCACAGCCTGATGGTGCCTCCTGTGGGCGTGGCCTTCTCTTAAGCAGGGTCCTGGGAGCCCCCCACCCCTTCTCTCTCTGCCTGCACCTTCCTGCCGGTTGATGCCAGAGCCCTGGAGACATTACCCCCCGCCATTGGACCCACTCGACTTTGCCCACCCCACACCGGCCTCTAGTCGTCCTGCATTCTGCGTGGGTCGTGCGTGCAGCTGCGTGAGTCTGAAGAGGGACTGAGGGACAGCAGGAGACTTTCGGACTTGAGCTGGACTGAGGTAGGCTGTTTTCTTGATAAGTAATTACTTCTGGATATAAAGCTCGTTCTTATGCAACGACAACAACAGAAAGCGAGCTGAATGGAGCCCTCGGTTCTGCTGTGTGGACGCATTGCATGTTGCTGTATTTTCTCTCGCTCTCTAACCCTATCCACACATAGGCAGATGTATCATAAGTGTCCTGGCTTTATTTCTCTGGAGAACCCTGCCTCACCCAGCTTGGTTTTGAATGTTCAGTTATGCTCGGAGCAGCTACTTCCAGGGTCGATGGTACAAAACCACCAGTTGCAGGAGAAAGATGGGAGCAGTCTGTTTCTGTGAAATTTCACAGCCCCCCCCCCCCACCCCTGGAGACCCACTCATCCCAAGTCAGATTCAACTCGACAACTACGGGTTCAGTTTGGGGTTTACATTCAGGGAAATCAAGGCACATACCAAATATTGCAACAAGAAATATATACATGTGTGTGTATATAATATATATATTTAAAACAATATTCATTAGTTAGCAGTTGCTGACAGTAAGTAACTAATATAACAAGTAGGGTAGTTCAATAGGTTGTAACAGGTTCCTATTAAAACCATGCCTCCATGGGTGCCTAATGACACGATCAAGATGAACAGAGGAGGGTGCATAGGGGTAGACACTAGGTCCTGGCTCTGGGTTCAGACAGGAAAATGCTAGAAAACACAGAGAGAACAAGCACACACAGAAAACATCACCAGTGGCTACCTTTGGGTTATGAAATTATATCACAGCTCATTTTATTTTTCTTCACAGACAGTTTCTGGGCTTTACATATATTTCTTTTTTAACAATGAACATATATTACTCTCATAGTCAGAAAAATAGACATGTAGAAATGATTGGGGGGGGGGATTCTGCCTAGTTTCTGTTTTTAATTAGATGTCCCGTTTTCAAGAGAACTCCACCAAAAGCTTTCTCTTTTTTAACAAGGAAAGGCACCCCAACAGCCCCCCAGCCCCCATTACAAGGCTGCAGCCCGGGTCCCATGCCCTCTGTCCCCCGCATCTGCCTACAGGCCTCATCCGCACCCGGCTTGTGTGGTGCCAGGTCTTGTGTGTAAAACAGCCTGATCCTCCTGCAACAGCCGGGGAAGGAGACCCCCTCCCCCACCGCCAAGCCAGCATGATGGAGGCCAAGGGCAGGACAGACGCCTGGTGGCCCTGCTGGATAAGCGCTGGGCTGCTAGTCTCGGCCAAGGTCAGCGGTTCAAACCCACCAACCGCTCTGAGGGGGGAGGTGAGGCGGCCGTGTGCTCTATGTTTCAGCCAGGGTCAGGCTGCATCTACGGCTGGGAGACAGCACCGGCTGACGGCGCCCTTTGCGGCCATTCCAAACACCACACCCTCCCTGGAGCTGCCTGTGCCGAGGGGCCAGCGTGAACACCAGCCGGGGCTCGGGGGCCGCCAAGCCCACCTGCAGGTCTCCTCCGACCTTTATAACCCGCCCAGGGTCCCAAGAAACAACCAAACTCACTGCCCTGGAGTGAATGCTGGCTCGTGGTCTAGGGGAACCCCCAGGGCAGATCTGCTTGGCGCTACCGGCCGAGGGGAGATGACTGACGGCAGCCAGCCATGGAGCACCGGGCTCTGGAGACCTGAAGTGGGCCGGTCACTCTCCTGTCCCTGTCCCTCTGGGAAGGCCACCTCGTCCCGAGACGGATGCATCTGAGAATGACAGCACCCTGGTGGCGCAGGGGGTCAGGCCTTGGCTGCTAAGAGCAAGGTCAGCAATTCTAACCCACCCAGGGGAGAAAGACGAGACTGTCTGCTCCCATAAAGATTTCCAGCCTCGGAAACCCACGGGGCAGCTGGACTCGGTCTTAACAGGGGAGTCGGGATGGACTGGGCAGCAGTGGGTTGAGTTCAGTGGAGAATGCACACCCCCAGCCCAGGACAAGCTCTCTGCCTCTCTCTCCTCTCCCCCACCTTGCCCCATTCACAGTAGGCATCCTGCAGGCGTGGGGTGGGAGTCCCTCTCCTGCCAGCAGGCCCTGCACAAGGGGCCTAACGGATCCACATCAGATCCCTGGGTGGTAGAGTGGTCTGCAACCAGCGGCCACCTGGAAAGTGGGTGAAAGGCAGGCCTAGCCACCTGCTCCTGTAACGACTGCTGCCGCCAGCATAGCTTAGTCCATCGGCCTCGCAGAGGCCCGGGGAGACTGGGCACAGCTGCCCTGCAGGACTTCCTGGGCAGCCAGACCTGCAGAGTTCACCAGACCTTCGTCAGACAGACCCGAGGGCTGGGGTCGAAGTGCGGTCAGCAATGGCATATCTCAGAGCGGCCACACCGCCATCACAACCCAGCCAGCCCGGGGTCTTGGCTCTGCCTAGCCCGCCAGAGTTAGACTCAGGATTGGCCTGGATTTGGTTGGGGTTGTTAAGGAATCTGGGAGGCATAGTGGGACACACTGGCTTGGGCTGACAACCTAGAGGGTCAGTGCATCAAACCCACTGGCTGCTCTAAGGGAGACAGACCAGCCTGTCTGCTCCGGCAAAGAAACCCACAGGGCGGTTCTACCTGCTCTGGCCGACAGGGGTGCTGGGGGGTGACTTCGGCTGGGCAGCAGAGGGCGGGATGCGATTTGGGAAGGCTTAGAGAACACCTCTAAAGCCATCTACAGTATGGGGCGCTGTCACTTTCTCGGCTGCTCGAATCATCACTTAGCCAGCTACAAACATGCGCACTAGCTGTGTTTGGTGGGAACACAGATTTCACACAAAACCTTCCAAGCTCAGGCTCCTCGGCCATCTCCCCCATCCCACCCACTGCCTGCTCTTGGGACCCGTGGTCCGGGCGGGGTGGGGGGTGGGGATGCCGGAGGAATGACTGTGGTCTCGGAGAGATGGTTATTTCCTTCCTTTTTATTCTAACACTTGCTGTGGTTCCCGCAGGGGGGCATTCACTTAGAAATGGGCACAGGTTTGAAAAATAATCACCCTTAGTTATCAAGGGTGGATGGGCACACCACGTCCATCCACACTTAACACCGACTGACCGGCTCTCTGTCTCCCAGGCCTTTAGTTCGGGGCTGAAGGGATGGCCCGTTGTTCAGCTGCCCTACGGAACCAGGAATTGAAACCACCAGCCCTTCCTCAGGAAAGAGGGGATTGTCTGCTCCCTCCCGTAATGGGAAACCCACAGGGCGGTTCTACCCTGTCCTCAAGGCACCCCAGGGTGCACCTGCGTCCACTCGACGGCAGGGAGCATGCTGTTTGCTTTCCTTGGAGAAAGAGGGGGCTGTCTGCTCCGGTAACAATGGGCCATCTCAGACACCCTTGGGAGGGGGTCGAGTTGGATCTGGGTGTGAAGGAGAACACGCCTGGTCTCCATGAACATGACTGAGTATTTTAGGGGCTCCCGTGCGTGGTGGCGCGATGGTTAAGCGCTAGGCTGCGAGTGGGTTGGGGTCTTAATCCCATTTGCTGCTCCGAGGGAGAAAGCCACGTGCGCATGGGGGCATGTGCGGGTTGGGGGGCTCGCACGCGTGCAGGGGCGGGGAGGGAAGCGGGGTGCATGGGGGCAGGGCGGAGGCACCCCACTACTTCCTGGAGTAGTAAAACAGCAGGCAAAGGGAGAGGACGAAGGCGGAGAGCAGGAAGGCGATGAAGGCCAGCAAGGCCTTGCGGCTCGTCGAGAGGCTGCACCCCGGGCAGGCATCATCCAGCGGCTCCGGGCAGGGCGCCCCGAGCCCCCCGGGGGCCCCAAAGCCGTGCCGGCGGATGATCTCCCGGTAATGCTCCAGGGACGGCTTGGCCTCGAACTGGCTCGCTGCATAGCGGTAGAAGCCGAACCTGGGCGCGCTGCGGTCACTCAGCGAGTAGGCGAAGTAGCCGCGGAGATCCACACCGTCCAGGACGCGCGCTGCGCGGAGAGAGTGGGGGAGAGGGGGAGGGTTCAGTTACACCGTCCGCAGCCCGGGAAATCGTCCCCACGGCTGGGTAAAACCGCAGTTAGGCTTCGTTTAAGGAGATCAGGAGCACAGCGGCGCAGTGCTTCACGCTGGGCAGCTGACCAGAAAGTCCGTGGTTCAAACCCCGCGGCCGCACCACAGGAGAGAGACGAGGCTGTCTGCTGCCATAAAGACGGACAGCCTCGGAAACCTATACCGAGTGACTGGGGCTCACATCCACGCGATGGCCGGGGGTCTGGGGTGGAGGGCACAGGTGGCGCCCTGGTTAGCGCTGGGCTGAGGCCTGATGACCTGCTTAAAGTAAAGACTCCACAGACCAGGTAAGCCAAACCAACAGCCCCGCCATGGAATCCTCTGGGTTTCCGGCCAGATGTCTTTATGGGAACAGACAGACTCACTGTTCTTCAGGGAACAGCTAGTGGGTTTGAACTGAGAACCTTGCGGTAAGCAGGCCAGCGCTGACCCTGCAGGGCTCCTCTCAGTACCGATGACAGCGGAGGACACAGCTGTCACCTGGGGTCCCTGTGCATCTAAACTCGCCCAACCACACGACACTGGAGGCCCTGCTGTCAGGTAGAAGCCAATCACAGTGACCCCCACTATGGGGATAGGACCAGCAGAAGTGCCCTGACAGGCTCCTAGCTGTCCCTCTCTCTGGGAGAGGAAGCCTCGGCTTTCACAGGAGGAGCAGCTGGTGGTTTCCAACTGTTGACCTTGCAGTGACAGCCCAGCACGTCCCCCACTTCACGCCCCGGCAGGCAGGCACTGCAGAGGGTGGGGTAGGGAATGCGGCTTCTCCCCAGAATGCTCAGGATGTCGCGGAAGAAAGGGCTGGGGATCCCTCCCCGTAAAACCAGCCCTCCCCCCCTGAAAGCCCCAGGCTGCCCAGCTCCACACTGACCCTCGGGCAGCCATGAGTGGGCACCGACCTGGCGCCCCTGTTGCGGCTCCCCACCTTTGAGCGCCTCGTTGACGTAGTGGTGGATGTAGTGCACCCTGAGTGCGTCCTGGGCGTCCTGGGGGTCGCCGTCCACCCCGTTGGCCACGATGAATGTGGGGTGGTCCCCGTACTTGAGCCGCAGCCAGTGGAGGACCCGGCGCAGCCCCCAGGGCACCACGGCCAGCTGGCCGGGCGAGTTGAGCCAGGTGATGTCGGTCATCTCCTGCACCTGCAGGAAGTCGTTGTACTTGGCAGGCTCCTCCCGCTGCCAGTCCACCAGGATAGTGGTGTAGTGGCCCAGCGCCAGGAAGTCGGAGGAGCCCTGGACCAGCTGCCTCTCATCCTCCGTGAAGTAGGGCAGCAGCAGGTCGCCCCGGCGCTCCAGCCAGTCCCGCATGGCCCGCGGGTAATCCCCCGAGCCGAAGATGGGCTCCGCCAGCCAGCCGATGTCGAACTCCAGCACCCGCTGGGCCACAGCTCGGTCCTGTGGCGAGGACGGGCAGGCGGGCTCCACCCAGTCGGCCTGCAGGGCGATGGAGATGCGGCCCCCCTGAGTGGGCCGGAAGTCCCGGTCGTAGGCCCTCCAGGCCAGCGCGTGAGCCCGCAGCACGTTGTGGCCGGCGCTGTAGCTCAGGTTCCGGGTGGGCGGCTGGTTCAGTGTGATCCAGAAGCGGACCGCGGGGCCCAGCTCCTCAAAGCACAGGCGGGCATAGTCGGCGAAGGCCAGGGCCGTGTGGGGGTTCTCCCAGCCCCCTCGCTGGGCCAGGGGGGTCGGCAGCCCCTGGTGCGGGCCAGCAGGCTGCCAGAGGGCCACCACGGGCGTGACGTTGGTGCGGCGTAGCTCGCTGGCCACGCAGCGGTAGTAGTGCAGGGCTGTGTGGTTCACCCAGCTACGGTTGCCCCCGGGCAGGACCTGCGCCCAGTCCAGGGAGAACTGGAAGTGGGTGACCTGCGTGTCTTGCACCAGGGAGACTTGCAGGCGGACAGCAGGCAGGTCCCCGCAGCAGGGGGCTCTCCTCCTGGCCGCCGCCCCGTCCACCTTGATGAGGGCCTTGGTGCGGTGGACATCCCACAGGTAGACGTTGGGGTCCGTGAACTGAGACAAGGTGGGGTCCACCTGAGGAAGAGGGCGGGGCGGTCAGTGTCAATCTCAGGATGCCCCACGGTGCCACGGAGCTCACCAAGCTGGGCACTCGACACCAGGTCGGTGGGTGATGGAGGGCACCCACCCCGGCCCATCGGAGGACACCCCCAGTGGTCTGCTCCTCACGGGTCACAACCTGGATGAGCCCATGGGCACTTTGTCCTATGCACCTATGGAGTGCTGTGAGTGGGAGCCCCCTCCTCCCCCCACCCCGACCACGGCCGCCAGCAGCAACACCAGTGGCCACACATGTGCCCCGGGGGCATGCACACGGTCAGTGTGCTTCACAGCTCACTGGAGATTTGGGAGTCCAACAAACACAAACACCCGTCATCCATTCCACCCCGACTCTCCACGGCCCTCTGGGACGGGGTCAGAGTGCCCCATGGACTTCACAGACCGCACTCCTGACCAGAGCAGCACCTCACCTTTCTCCTGAGGGGCAGCGGGTGATTTCAAACTGCTGACCTTCTGGCCTGCAGCCCAACCCGTAACCACGGAGCCAGAGGGCCCCTGGACACTTGACGCGGGTTCTGCTCTGACCCCGCAGGTCACCAGGCGTGGGGCTCATCAACTCGACACCCACGCACAAAACAGCACGCCGGGGGGCACCACGCACAGCCTGCCCGACCAGCAGCTGAAAGGCAGTCCCCGTGCTCCCCCCTGCTGTCCTGGCCGGAGGGAAGGGCCTCCTGTCTCTCAAGCGTGTTAGTTTGACCCCGCGTCTCCCTGATGCCCGAACTGTCACTGTCACATTGGCGACACAGACCCGTCACCATGGCACCAGCTCCAGCCCAGTCACCCTGCAGGGCAGGGCAGGGCGGGGCGGCCCTGTGGGTGTCCGAGAGGGTATGTCTGTCTCCAGCTGCTGACCCCGTAACCCACTGCACCACCAGGACCCCCAGCACCGGCACAGACTGCCCCTCTCCAGGGGGCAGCACCCACCGGGGTAAGTGAGAAGGGAGACGTTTGGGGCCATTTTCCTTTTAAGGATTCGCCAATGATAGAAGACTTCCACATGAGGGAAGAAGCAGGCAAACACGATAATCTCATGACGGAGGAGGAGAGAGAGATGAGTGAGTCCAAAGAGGTGGCAGATACACACTGCGGGGATGAAGGCAGTCCCTGGAACAACCTCGGGAGGCAGGGAGGGAGGGGCGGGAGAGGGGACCAGAGGAGGCAGGTGGAAGATTTGTGCCCCAACCCTGAGGGGGCGCCAGGAAGCCAATGGACAACCTCTCACAGCAAAATGCCCAGTCTACTGCTGCAGGTGCTCTCCCCAGATTGTAACAAGAAGAAAAGCAAAGTAAAATAAAGCTGGCTTCTTTTAAAATCTTGTTCTAGGAACCGGAAAAGGGGGATTCAGGGCAGGTGATCCCTTCCGGGCCAATGGTAAGAGTACAATATAGGGAAGGTGGGTAGAAAGAGGGAACTGATTTACAAGGACCTGCATATAACCTCCTCCCTAGAGGCTGGACAACAGAAAAGTGATTGAAGGGAGATGTCAGACAGTATAGGATATGACCAATAATAATTTACAAATTATCAAGGGTTCATGATGGAGGGGGGAGGGGACAAATGAGCTGATATCAAGAGTTCAAGCTTGAGAATGACGAAGGCAACAAATGTAGAAAACTGTGCTTGACAAACGGATGGATGGATGGATGGTGATGAGAGCTGTACGAGCCCCCAATAAAATTATTTTCAAAAAATCTTGTCCTAAATGGAAATTTGCTGCAGAAAACACTAGGCTCAGTCAGGTGGGGAGCAAGGATGTCCCTGGGTGGGCTCAGGCCCCATCGCCGAGCCCTATCCCCCACTGCCTCACATGCCTGTGAGAGTTGGACTCCGCAGAAGCAGCACTGGGGAAGGATGGGCAGGTCCACTGCCAGGACCACGGCCTGCGAGGAGGACACAGCAAGCCCGTCTGCCCCGAAGCAGGTCAGAGTGCTCGTTGGAGGGAGGATGGAGAGACTTCATCTCACATCCTTTGGAGAGAAACATCCCTGGAGAAGGACACCAGGCTTGGTGAAGCGGAGGGGCGGAGACAAAGAGGAAGGCCCTGGAGATGGACGGACACCGTGACTGCAACGATGAACTCAGGCGCAGGAACAGTGGTGAGGTCGGTGCAGGACCGGGCAGTCTCCTGTTGTGCACGGGGTTCCCGTAGGGCAGAATACCTCACAACTTGTGGTTCCAGAAGCTGCGTGGAGCCCGAGCCGTGGTGGGCCCACACGTGGCAGTCGCGTGGAGCCCAAGCCATGGCGGGTCCACATGTGGCAGTTGTGTGGAGTCCGAGCTGTGGCTGGCCCACACGTGTCAGGGCAGAGCTGTATTGTGTGGGGGGTAGCAGGCTGGTTTTTTACTAGGTGATAGCCAGGTCTGTCTTCCAAGGCACCTTGGGAGAGGCTCACATCTCAAGCTTCTTGGTTAGCCGCTGAGCTCACTGACCGCTCCCTCGCCGGCCACTGGACCACAGATGGGAGATGAGTCATGGCGCCCGTCGCTATGGGGGTGGGGGTCGATGGCAGACTGACAGATCGGCCCGGCTGCAGCCGTCGGTGCACACAGCACAGAGGGCAAGGAAGGCCAAGGGCCAGCCAGGGCTCTTTCTGTCGCCTGTACAACCTGCAGCCACGGCTCTGAGCAAGGCAGGATGACGAGAAAAACTAAAAAACCTGCAGGAGTGCCAGGAGCCCCGGTGGCCACGTGGGATATGGACTGAGCTGCTAACCACAGGGTCGGCGGTTTGAAACCAGCCACCGATCACGGGAGATAGATGAACCTGTTGGTTCCTGCCTGGGTAAATATTACACATATGTATGTATTATGCATGTGTATATGCATATATAATATTTACCCAGGCACATATATACACACACATACACATATATATGCCCACACGCATATATACACTCTACAGTCAGAAATGAATTTTTAGGCAACATTCCACTTAACTTCCATTCACTTATTGATGGATTATTTTTACCAAAAAAGAATAAAGTGGACTCTCAATTGCCTTGGCTTGCAGAAGGTAGAGGTGTGGGGTCATTGCCAATTCCTGATGGTCAAAAGGCCTGGCCGTCAGCTCCCCTGGGTGCAGAGGGCCTGTCCCACAGGGTGGTTGTGCGTCAGAATGAGCTCCACCCGGAGACAGCAGCCCTGGCGGCCCAGTGGTTCCCTGTTGGGCTGCTACCTAGAAGGTCAGCGGTGTGAAACCACCAGCCAGAGCACTCTGCAGAAGACGAGGCTGTTTCCTCTCATGGAGCGTTAGAGCCTCTGAATCCGCCGTGACCGGTCCAGCCTGTCCCAGAGGGTAGTGGAGACTCAATGCAGCGCTCTGGGTTGGGTCTTGGGGTGAGCCCTCCAGCTTTCCGAGTCCTTGTTTGAGGTTGGTAAGGAAAGCAGGCATGGGGAGTGTGTGCATTGATCGTGTCTGAGGGCTCTGTGTCCCCGGATCTGAAGAATTAAGCCAACCGTAATCAGTATTGTCAGAAATACAGTGTGAATGCAGTCTGTGAACGGAAATGAGCTGAGGACGATTGCGGCCTGGAGGCTGTGGGATGCGCCGTTCCCTGACGTCTTCCTGAGCAGTCTGTGTCATCCCTGCCCCCCAGAGTAGGCATTAGCCGGACCCAGTCAGCCAGAGCATGGAGCGAGTTCTGGGAAAGACGGGGCGGCCCAGCGGGGGCAGAGTGGAGCTGCCCTTTCTGTGGAAGCAGTGCGCCAGTCTCCACAGGTTTTAATGGCTGGCGTTTGGGGAGCAGACAGCCGGCCTTCCTCCCACCGAGTGGCTGGGTGGCTCTGAACTGCCCTCTTTCTCACAAGCTACACCCCACGGCTCTGACAAATGACACCGTAAGAAGTGTGTGTCTCGCTCTCCCGAGTGATATCTCCTGTGGTCACAGCATGTTGTCACTCCAGCATGATGGCTATATCCTCTCACCACCCTTTACCTGTGACAGGTTTATTGTGCCAACCTGGCCAATAGGAACATGTAGGGTTAATCAGAGCAGAGTTTGATTGGCGGGCAAAGAGGTCAATGGCCCACCTCTCACTCTCTGCTCTCTGGGGATCAGACGAGCATGCAGCTGCTTTGGCTAGTTCTCTGCCTCAACCTATGAGCTACACTACCTGTGGGACAGCCAAACCCTGGATTGCGTGCTTCAGATCCCTTCGAGACCTGCTTTGCCGCACCGCTGGTGTCTGCACTGCTGGAGCTCCACAGGCTGGTGGATCCTGTTGTCTTACACTGCCTGTGTTCGATAGCCCATCCAGGCTCAGCCCTGTTTCGATAAACTCTTGAGCAGCTGACTGGCTGCTGACCCACCCTGCTGTTTGCTGCCAGTGAGCAGACGCTGCCTGCCTTGCCTCGGGGAAGACTCAGCTGTCTGCTTCCTTGACTTGGACCCAGCCCTCCTGAGTTGCAGGACTTCCAGTGCATTAACTTCCACAGAAGTGGGTTGAACTGAGCCCTCTGTATTGCTGTGTGGACGAATGAGCTGTGATGTTCCTTTGTGCTGTATAAATCTATCCGTGTGTGTGTATATATAGTCCTAAGTGCCTGGTTTTGTTTCTCTAGAGAACTCTACCTGGCCCATGATCCAATTTAAGTGCCAGATACGTCTTCTGAGACTCTGGACCACATGGAGAAGGACCCGGCATCAGGACTGGAGGCGGGTTCCTGAACACCCTTTGACATGTAGACGGCACAACCTCTCCTGCCAAAAGCCAACGTCCTGGTTGATGAACGTCCAGGACCACGGCCTTCCCTGTGGACCACACGCCAACAAAGCCCTCACGACAGGGCCGATCGGCATCGTGTTCCGTGGAGAAACGGTTTGAGCCGTCAAGGACCTACCATCTACACCCAGGGGAGCAGCCGTCAGGAAAGCGAACCGCAGAGTGATTAGGGAAAATCTGCTACCGGAAAGTCTGAGCATGTCAGAGCGCAGGCGTGGCCCCTGCCCCAGGCCTTTGCAGTCAGTCAAAGCTCAACAATGAATCGTGGTGTCGGCAAAAGTATTAACTAGACCGAGGTCTGCTCGGGGGACAAGCGGGATCGTTCTGGGCAAGTGCAGCCAAATGCTCCTTACGGGGTGGCTCGGGAGGCTTCATTGCCCCTCCATCACCCAGATGCAGCATCAGGCGGGATCAGCACCACCAGGCAGGGACACCGTGCGGGTCAAGGGGAGGGCCAGCAGACCACGGCCGTCAGTGAGCTGAGTGGACACAGTGGTTCCGACAGGGATGGCGGTGAGCAGGGCACAGGACCAGGGCACCCTTTGTGCTGTCATTGTGACAGAGAACCAACCTTAGGGCCCCTAACGGTGATGGCAGAGACGACAAGGACCAAGGACTGTGGCCTCAACTCTGGCTCCTGTTGTAGGATGTAGGTATGGGATGATTATAAGACTTTTCCCCAAATCCAGCGTACCCACCAAATATTAGAAGCTGTTTGCCAGCCCTTGATGGGCGTCAGATGCTTAGAAATCTTCTCCCTAAAGTAAAGGGACCAGATTTTAAGGGGGACACCATTGACAGGGTGGGGGTGTGGGGATGGGGGTTCTTGATTAAAAATTTGGTCTACAGGGAGCCATAAAAATTTTCATAGAATGCAAAAAATAGTACTGTAATATACATTTTTTTTGTTTTGTTTTGTTTTGGGCATCACTGCTCTCCGGTGGTGGGAGTAGGAGGCCCAGCCCCACTGCTGGAATTGAACCTCCGTCCCAGTGGGCCACAGTCCCTCGCACAACCACTACGCCACCAGGGCTCAGCCCTGTAATATACATTTTAATTTTAAAATGCCTTGGGACATTGTTACCTGCAGACGCCATTGTCTCTCCCACAAAAGATAGGGCTGACTCCCTGCTGTTAGGACAATGGGCCCCCTCCCCTGAAAGCTTTTGCTAAATTAAGTCCCCAGCCCAAGGGCAGGCAAGATGAGGCCGACACCAGGAGTCTAAGGTTCGCCCATTTTGTCACATGTGGGACCCCAATACCTCCCCTTCCTATGACGCGTTCATCCCCTTCATCATTGATCTATTACTAGAGCACAACCCTTTCCTGTGACGTGTGTCCTTACCTGTAATTAGGGGGCTCGCACGTCCCCAAAAGATTTATAAGGCTTGGTCAGCAATAAAGCTCGGCCTGGCCCCTTCCAACCCCCGGCTTCCTGCCTACACTGGGCGTGGACCTGGCTGTTGGGATCATGGCCATCCAGGAGGTAAGCATGCCACCATGAACTGCATCTGACTCCGTTATTTCTCTCTCTCTCTCTCTCTCTCTCTCTCTCTCTCATAGTTTCTATAATCTACATGTATCATCGTTGTACAATTGCGCCTGCCAGACCGTGATGCTGTGTTAGGGGCCTGCTTCCCTGACACCCTGTTATGTCAGAGTAGATGGGGCTCCTGGGGCCTTCCAATAGCCTACGTTGGGGGAATGACACCCAGGTATGAACAGCCAGCCTTTCAGGTAGCACCTGGACCCCTGGGAGGGACTCCTTTCCCACCAGTGTTTCTTCTTCACCACCACTTGGCCAGCCAGCGAGTTTCCGGGAAACAGCACCTCCCCCACCCCCATCCCTGCCCATCACACAGGCCCCCCATGCAGCAGCCCCCTCCTGCACATGCTCCAGCCCTGGCACCTGCTCTTCCTGCTGGCCTGGGTGCCCCGAGACATTCTGACGAAGGTGCCCGGTGCATGTCCCAGACCACCAGGCCACCCCCTCGCCCTCCCCCAGGCTGCTGGTGGGTCAGGCGCCCTAAGCACTGTGAAGCAGGGCTCCTGGGCCGCTTACTCCCAACCCAAGCTCATGGACATCGAGTCACTGTCCACCGACTCTCGGCAAGCCTGCAGAACCGGGTGGAACGGCCCGGAGGTGTCCGGAAATGAAAAGCCGCCTCATCCTGCATCAGAGCAGCTGGAGGCTTTGAACGGCGACGGTTCCACGGGCGGGTGGTGAGCAGCCCAGTGTGTCCCCTCTGTGCCGCCAGGGCCCCAATGAACGCGGGCTCCCGTCTCAAAACTCTAGAAATAAACAAGTCCTCTAGGAGAGACAGTTAAATGATGCAGGGCTGGGGGTGGAGGGGCCCCTGATGAACACTGCTGGTGATGGTGACATCATCCGTGGTCAACTTGAGACCTTGTGAGGAGGGACAGGGTGGAGTTTAGCCTGTCCATCAAGTGGCAGCAGCTTGATGGCCTCCTCTGGAGGCGCTAAGCAGATCTCTCGCTGACCCGCTCCCTGGGAGACATAGCTGTGGACAAGGTGCAGGCCTGTGCCCCTCCTGCATTCGGCGTCA
>PVJH01039834.1:0-16128 GCA_004026705.1 Nesogale talazaci | reverse complement strand
AGTACACACAAAACACAGCAAAACCGCAGTCTCATATACGATGGTTAATTTCTAGTCACACCAAGGAACAAGACAGAATGACACAATGAAGTGACAACAATGCTGAGCCAGAAAGCTTTTCTAAGAAAGAAATTGCACTGTAACCACTTAGTCAGAAATTCAAAAGAATTAAGATTCCTTCAATGGATTGGGAGAAAGATCAAAAAACCCACAGGTGAAAGCAAGGAAAGCGCAAAAATCTAGAAAGTTTCAGAAAAATACGAATCAACTGACCACATATATGAAACATTATAAGCTATACAATATAGAAATCTAAAAGATGAATACTGAGATTTCAGAAATAAATGAAAAGTGCTAAGTATTAAAAATTGAATCAATGGAAGGCCAAACTAATGAGATTGAAGTAAATCTCTTATTACATTCTGTTAGAGGAATAATCAGAAAAAAATAATGAAGAAAATAAGGAGAGCCTAAGACTTATATAAGAAGCCATCAAGAGGGATAACTTTTTAGTGATAAAAATTCCAAAACAGGAAGAGACAAAAAGAATGTTGAACAGTTGTTGAATAAATCCTCCAAAGCATCATGAAATGTGAAAAGCTTGTGTCACTCAAGGAACTGAATGAATCCCAAACAAAATAGACCACAAAATGAAATCATTAAGACATACCAAAACAAGCAAAGAATCCTAAGAATGACTCAGGAAAAACTGCCACCTCCAAAAGGGAATTAATAAGATTGAATTCTGTTTTTTCAGGAAATATTTAAGGATGTTATTAGGTAACTCTAAAATTAAAATGCAAAACAAGTATCATATATTCATTAATTAAAATTGTCCCTCAAACACAAAGGTGAAATTAGGACATTTTCAGATAAATAAAAATTTTTCTAAAAACCAGACCAACCTTTGAAGAAGTAGTAAGGGGAGTTATTTTGATCCAGAATAAAAGAAAAATGGCAGACAAAAGCCTGAGATTGGCATACAAGACAGCAACACTCATAAGTCAGCCCAGATGTAGAAATATCAGAATTAAAACCAACTTACAAGGTAAAAATAGAGAAACATCAATTTGTAAGAAAGGTGCATATGAAATAAATAGAGGGAAGATTGCCTATACAGAAATTCCAAGTGGAAAATAAATCAAGTAAATTTCAAATGGGGTGGCTGTTTTACGCTTGGAAAGAAATTAATAAATTACAAGGTAATTATTGTAATGAATTTTACAAGAAATTAATAAACTCAAAGAAAATATATAAGCGTGATCAAAGTAATTGAGAGGAAGAATCAAATTCTTTTTTAGTAAACAAAACATCAGTAATGAAGAAAATTATAAGAAAACTCACAAACAAAACCAACACAGCACAGAAAATGTTTGTGGAACAAAGAAACCCACAGAAGGCAATAAGCCGAGTGAAACTAGCCACCCTCAAAAGGACAAATATCATAGAGTCAAGAAAAAATGTTCTCACTAAAAGAAATGTTCATATGCAACCTTCCTCTAGTTCTTCCTCCTCCTCCACCACCCCCACTGTCAAGATCACAATTCAACCTTACAAATCCAGCTAGACCAGAGGATGTACACTGGTACAGATAGGAACCGGAAACATGGGGAATCCAGGACTGATGGTTCCTTCAGGACCAGTGGGGAGAGTGCCAAAACCAGGAAGGTGGAGGGAAGGTGGAGTAGAAAGGAGAAACCCATTGCACGGATCTACATATGACCTCTTCCCTGAGGGACAGATAACAGGGAAGTGGGTGGAGGGAGACATCGGACAGTGTATGATATGACAAAATAATAATAATGTATAAATTATCAAGGGTTCATGGGGGGGGGGAACAAGGAGAGAGGGAAAATATGAGGAGTTAATACCAAGGGCTTAAGTAGAAAGCAAATGTTTTGAGAATGATGATGGCAACAAATATACAAATTTACTTGGCATCCAATTTATGGTTGCATGGATTGCGATGAGTTGTATGAGCCCCAATGAAATGATTTTTTAAAAATGTTGTTGATGGTTACTGGGAGAAGGCAAGGAAAGGGGAGTAAGTCATTGACTGAGGAGTAGAGAAGTGTTAACTTTATTGATGGGAAAGGCAGTATACAGTAAGAGGGAGGTTAGGGAAAATGAAGGAGGGAGGGAAAAGACACTAGAAGGTCTCTGAGTCAAAGGCAACATAAGTAAAAACTGTGATATATATATATATATATATATATATATATATATATATTTGATCTGCAAGAACTGTGTCTACAAGTGGATGCATGATAGATACTCAGGCTAAACAGGTGTGAGAGGGAGAGTGGGAGTCTACCTGTGAGGTGATAGGAGCAGACAGACTTAGCTTTCTTCTGCATGCAAGGCACACCATTGAGTCAATTCTGATTCACAGCAGTGGAACTGCCCCTTCTGGAATTCTAAAGTTGTAAGACTTTATTAGAGCAGAAAGTCTTATCTTTCTTCAATGGTCCCTTACACATAGCTGTCAGTTATTGTGTGTTTATTTTAAAAATCTCTATACCAAGGTTTCTGCAGTAAGTCATTAATAACAGTGAGGAAATTAATTTTCTTATACTTCCTTACACTTGTTCCTTCCTCCCTTATTGTAAGGTAGGTATAAATGCATCAAGTTATAAATTTAATCTGCATCATCCTTATGTCTTTTTATGAATCATTCAATTAACTTATGATGATGGCACATTGACTAGCAAAATTTTGAAACAGCAAATAGTTATCAGTTGCTTCTAATGACGTGTTTAAATTTGTCCTAAAAGAAAAAAATCATTATTAAAGAAGTGTTCTTATCTGTACAGTGGCATATTCTGCTTAGTTGGGGTTGGAAATTTTCACTTTCTACTTATAGGAAAACAGAATGAGCTATTACATTAAGTAAGATAGTACATGGAACTTCTAAAAGTTTGCAGGAAACTTCATTATCTTTTAATTCCATCTTTGCACAGGCTTTTTGTAGATCCTTTTGCACAAGATGAACTTGGGGTTATGGTGAACTCACAATAGGCAGGCACCAGAACAGTAGCCAGTATAACCTTCCCGGTGCTCCCCAAACACAATTAGAGACACACTTATTGGTTTGGGAACTTAGCAAAACTGTAGACAAAGGCTTCCTATGTCAATTACTGGCCTTGGGGTGGTTGGTTTTTTTTTTGTTTTTTTTTTTCATTTCAGTGCCAGGTGTCTCATACCTAAAGATGTGACCATTCTTTCATACGTTTTAAAATTATTTTTTTAAAAGAAGGAAACAACTAAAGTGCTTACACAGTGTCTAACACATGAACTATATTTGCCTATGAGGTTTTTTTATCCTCTTCTTTTTATTTTTCTTCTTTCAAGAGAGACTAAGCAATGATGAACAAAGGGATATAGCCTAGACAGTGGAATGGATAAAATCAACAACAAAATGAATGCAAAAAATGAAAGAACATTCGTTACTCTCATAACCCCATCCTATAAATCAATTCCGGGGTGTGTTTTTTGTTTTGTTTTGTTTTTTTCTTGGTTTCTTTGTTTTTGTTTATTTGTTTGTTTTTGTCTTAGAAAGTGCAGTGGCTTCTATTGAGGACAAAAAGGACCAAGCAAGAGGCTGACTGGCTGACTGACTCTCTATACAATCTGAACTATTACTCTACGACTTACATTTTTAAAATCTAACACTAATATTTATGATTATTCCACAGATGATGATAGGGATAAAATAATTGAGCTGAAAAAACAAGAGAGGTGAAAAACAACTAAAACTATAAAAAGGAAGAAAGCATGCTTTCATTCTCCCTTAACTGAAGAAAAGACAGGACGAAAAGGCCAATGGAAGGGGAAAGGGAATCCTCAATTCCCATCACACTAACTCCTGCTTCACAATTCACCTTCAAGAACAGACAACAGGAGAGCACCATCTAGTTTAGGGCACTAGAACTGCAACTGGGTCTTCCAAGGCACAAGAGCGTAAGAAGCAAATTTGCTGAGGAAAAAAAACAATTTATCTTTTCATCCTTTTGACTTGTTTAATTATTAAAACTCTAAAGTATAGTTGGTGCTTTCCTAGTCCTCAGAAAAAGGAGCATTCTTCGCTACAGCTGCTGTTCCTTTGACATATTAGCACTTCTTATGAAAAATAAATGATCCATAGGTACAGATGAGATATAAAACAGATCATAATATCAAAGATTTATGCAAACTTAAGATGATGTCAGTGCTTTCATTATAAACTTCTTTCAGAGCTTATGAATAAGCTGCATAAATTTACAATAAGTGTAATCTTAGTGTGAATTGAACTCAAGTGTGTTTTAGAAACAATCAACTTTTTTATAGGATCAGTTTTTTGTGCAAAGAACAATATTTCAATGAACTAAACAGCTCTTTATTTTTGAAAGCACATTTTAATCTTGAATGAAAAGCTAAGTTTTTCTTTCTATGAAAAAAATTTTAAAACAGAATGATCCTTGTTATCTTCATTTTTCCTTGGCTTGGAAATGAAAACATGCAGCATCTGAGTGGAAAATCAAAATGAAAACTTTAATCTAATTATGAATATGCTTACATTACACATTTCAGATAATTATATATATTTCATGAGGAATACTTTTAAAAATTGAGAATACAGATTTATTTGGTTGATTTGAAGTTTAGTTATAAAAAGACACCCACACCCTGACAACTATATAGTCATGCTATATTTCCATATAAGCTTTTAAAATATTCATCAGCTACAATGAGAACAACCACTTGTGGTCTGATAAATAACTTTAAAAACCTTGGCCTGATAAAATATTCCAAGTCAATGATGCTTCAAAATTATATTTTGAACTTGATAGTATGATGGAATCTGAAAGCATTACTAATGTAAAGAGGACAAAAGTTCCTTGACACAGCAATGCACTTTGTATAGGTACCATGTTAATCATGTTCTGTATTTTCTCTGTTTCTCAGTAATTCTAGCTAAATATGGTTGTACTAATGTTATTAAGTCAATAAAAGTTACCTAATGATTACATCTTTAGAAGGACTTATAAATATAGTTTTGGGGTCTTAACATGTATTCTGCAAGACGTTAATTAGGGCATACTATTTAAATGAGCCAAAAGAAAGAGATTTTATAATAAAATGGGTTTTTTTCTTCTGTAATACCTTTTTGTTACTATTGTTACTGCAACTCCAAAGATATATTTAACTACCAGGCTTCAGTGGGTGTGCATATAATCAATGTTCTTATTATAGCATAGGAGTTAAAATAGGAATTGGTTCCATCCTTCATGCCCCAAAAATGCAGTGCTCTGAAGAGGATTCTAGACTTTTACATTTGATCAGTTAGCCTTATGTAATGACTATTATTCTGATACTGACCCTTGAGGACCATTCTATTTAGCTGGCTTAAAACTATAACTTAATTTTCAATCCAAATTATTTTTTAGGGTTCTAATCTAAGGCAAGCAATATTGAATCAGTTCTGGTTTAAAGCCATCCCCATTAGTCAATCAAGAAACAAATTCAGGAGGACAGAAAAGAAAATAGTAAAATTACCTTAGCTTTCTGGAAAACCCCAAAATCCTTTTTTTTTTTTCTTTTTAAGGAACAAAATGTGGAGCTGGTTCTTACAATCAAAATTAAAATAGAATATTTTGAATATCTCAATGGAATCAGAAGATATAATTACTTTCAATTAGTACTCAAGGAGTCTATTTAAAATGCAAGGACTAAAGCTACATTCTAATGAATTAACAAATACAATTACATATTTTACTCTGCAAGGAGTAATTGTGATAGTTAAGGTTTATTGTGCCAAGCTGGCTGATAAACACATGTGGGATTAATTGAAGGCCAGAGAGATAAATGGCTTGGTGAGCTTCGCCTTTCTAGTTCTCTTGTCTCTTGCTCTCTGATAGTCGGACCAGTGTGCTGCTGCTTTAGCTAATTTCCTGCTTCACCTGGCAAGGCTCATTTCCTGTGGGACATCCCTGTGGAGAAGCCACATGGACTTAAACCGGATGCAGCCCTTGACGGGTGCTGCAGACACTGTGTGAAAACCCCTGGCAGCACTGAGATGTTTACCCCACCATGGGGTTCAAAGACGTTCTACTCACTCACTTGTGATCCTCTTGCATTTGGTGTAATTGTGTGTGTTTTATGAGTTTGAGAAGGGCTTTGTAGATCAGCATTGGACAAATGTGCTAAGTTGGACTTGCTGACTTAAACTAGATGGGGTTGGGATGGTTTCTGAATATACACTTACCCTTTATATAAAACTCTTTTGGATATATATGAGTTTCTGTGGATCTGTTTCTCTAGCCGACCCAGACTAACACAGCCACCAACATAGTAACTTTGAAAAGCTAATTGTTTTCAAATATTCTCTTACTCAGAGTAGACTTTCTCTTATGTTTTTCACACAGAAGGTGCCTTGGAATATATGCACCTAAAATTAATATTTTTAGTTTATATTCATCTAAATAGAAATTTTAAATAATACAACCTAGTCTATAGTAGCTATAGTATAGTGCTCTTAATGGCGCCATGGTGTCAATACTGGGTAAGTATTGGGCCGCTAATGTCAAGGTCAGTAGTTCAAAACCATTAGCTACTCCAAGGGAGAAAGATGAAGCTGTCTGCTCCCATGAAGATTCACAAAATCTCAGAAACTATATAGTTGTGAATTGAGAAATTCTGCGCATTATGAGTTGGAATTGGTTTGTTGGCAATGGGCTGCATTGGGATTTCGTACTGCTGTGCAATGTATGCGTCAGAAAACATTTCCTTATTAGTGGATTTACATGCATTAAAGTAAAAAGGTTTCTAATATTGGATCTCAAAAAAATTATTCTTTGGTTCTCAATGTTCCTAATGTTACAGTTCCTCATGTTGTGGTGACGCCCCAACCATAAAATTATTTTCGTTGCTACTCCATAACTGTAAGTTTGCTAGTTATGAATTGAGCAACCCAAGTGAAAGGGCCATTTGACCCCAAAAGGGGTGCCAACTCACAGGTTGAGAACCACTGACCTACTACAATAGTTGGGGTGTGGGGGGGGTGTTTATGTTAGGTGTCATCGATCTGGTTCCAACCCATAGCAATTCTATGCACCACAGAATGAAACACTACTCTGTCCTGAATCATCCTCATAATGGTTCTTCTGTTTGCGTCCATTGTTGAGTCCATTGAGCCCATGATTCATTTTGTAGAGAGCTTTCTTCTTTTTCACTGCACTTAATTTTATCAAGCATGATATCTTTCTTTAGAGATTCATGTCTCCTGTCAGCATGTTCAAAGACAGGAGATAACCTCTCCCTATCCTTGCCTCTAAGGAGCATTCAGCCTGTACTTCCAATAAACATTTGTTTGTTATTTTGGCAGTCCATGATACCAATGCATAAACACATTGTATATTTCTCAATGGCACCATGATTCAAATTCAAAGATTTTCTTTGGTCTTTCTTATTCAAGGTCAAATTTACTTTTAAAGCAATTAGGAGTATTTTGGCATGGGTCCGATGCATGTTAGTCCCCAAAATAACATATTTGCTTTTCAAAACTATGAAGAGGTTTTGTGCAGCAGATTTACCCAGTACAATGCATTGCCTGAATTCTTGACTGCTGCTTCCATTAGCATTGATTGTGTATCAAAGCAAAAGGAAATCTTTGACAACTTCAATCTTTGCTCCCTTTATCACACTGCTCCCTATTGGTCCAGCTATAAGGGTGATGATTTTCTTTACAGTGAGTAGTAATCCATAATGAAAGCTGAAGTTCTTGAACTTCGTTGGCAAGTACTCCAAGTCATCCTCACTTTTAATGAGTAACCTTGTATCATCTATATATCACAGGTGGTTAATAAGTCTTTCTCCAATTTTGATGCCACATTCTTCATATAAACCAGCTTCCTTTGATTATTTGCTGAGCATACGGGTTGAAAAAGGATGGTGAAAGGCTACCACCATGACACACACCTTTCTTGATTTTAAACTATTCTGCATTCCTCTGTTCTGTTTGCACAACTGTCTCTTGATCTGTATAAAAATTCCACATGAGCACAACTAAGTGTTCTGGAATTCCCATTCTTCTAAAAAAATTAAACTGTATCAATACAGAACACATACATAAATATATGATATTGCTATCAATTATCTGAAATTGTTCATCTTACTCACCAGTGGCGTATTGGGTTATTTGCTGAACATCAAATCACAAGGTGAGCAGTTTGAAACTAACAACTGCTCTGATGCAGAAAAAGGAGGTTCTACTGCTTCTCTCAGAAGTTACGGTCTCACTTCCATCCTGTTCTAGAGGGTCGCTGTGAGTGAGAATCAATGTGATGGCAGGAAGCTGGAGAGTCATGCCACATCAGCTTATCCAGCCCAATTAGAGAGACTCTAAAACAGGTATGTATGTGTTGGGACCTCCTCCTTTTCACTTCATATTCATATTTCTTCAATTGGAAAAAGTCCTTGAAGGTAACTGGAAGAAATGCTTCACTAATTCTATATTTCTTCTAGGACAGTGAATTCTCTTTGTAAAAATTCCAATCAATTGCAGTGATATTTGAAAAGTAAAAGTGCTTCATGATGAATCTCTTCATCTTTAAAATTTTTGGTTCCAGTAAAACTTGGACTTACATAGAATCTGAAATCTATCTGTCTTGAGTTGCTACAGAGGTAACCATATAGTTGTACTGGGAAGAAAGAAAATGCTATGTTACAGAGGTGTAAGAAGTGGGAAGGCCAACATGGTGACCAAATCACGACTGACAAAATTCATGGAAAGCTGACACAGCTGGATAAGGTAAAGTCATCTCACACCTCTTGAGACAAAAGACAGCTTTCCTTTGGTATTAAATCGGTTCTAGATGATTTCTGTCTATTTTCATCACCTAGTACAGGTTTCATAACCCCGAGCTCTACTGTTTGACACTAACATTTCCCCTATTATGTTTACATTTTCCTTGATAATAAATTTTATAAGGCATGAAAAAATAAACCCAAGAGGTGAATGGGAAAAGTAAAATTTAGTCAGTGAAATTTGTTTCTTTAGTTTATATTCCCTTTTTATCCATAGGAAGGTGGAATGGGTCAAGAATTTAGGCTTATATAACTGTGAAAATTAGTCAAATTTCCACATCATTATCTGGCACTTTTGATGAGTTCTTCCATCATTTCAAATGAGTTACTCTGTGTTCACTTTTTTTTTCTCAATTTGTTATTGTCTAAGTTTATATGCTAGAATTTTGACTAAATGCTGTATAGGATATAAATTATTCAATTTTAGTGCATGTGCTCGTGTTACTCTGATAGGGAGCAAACCAAATTGCAGCTTTTCTTTTGTATGCTGCAATATAGCAAAGAACAGTGTAATGGACATTTTTGTTCATCCAGACTGTTAGCACACGAACTTCTATCCCATTCTCTACCAGGTGTGAAAGTGTCAATCTGACCCGGTAAAAGATGAAATTGTGGGATAGCTGTTCCTAGCTAAATGCATGGTAGAGTGGGCAGTACTGTCTTTACTAGACTACTTTTCTGTGGTCAGAATCTTTCCTTGGTGCATAATCTTGAAGGAGTGGTATCATCCATAAATTTTCTTCGAGCGAGGCCATTTTTTTGCTTGTATCCAGCAAGCTGAATCAGCAAGCTTGCTGAATTCTAAGGACAGTAAATGAATAACAGTGGTTGCAGATCACAATCAGTCATGGGAAGTGAAGGAAACTAGGAGTATATCTAGTCTAGTTAGAAATGAGAGCAACAAAAGTCTAGTTTGGATTAAATGGCGAAACTCTAGAAAGGCCCTTTGGTGATATTTCTTCCAACGTGGACTTCTTTGTCCATTAAGCAACCCACACTGCTGGCAATATTCTTTGTCAGAACCACAATTCAAATGTGTCAATTCTTTTTTGGTCCTTTTTATTCAATGTCCAACTTTCACATACAAATGAAGCGAGTGAAAGTACTTGGGCTTTGGCTACCAAAAGGTATAGCGTCTGGGGTCTTAAAGATTTGAAATAAATAAGTGATCATCTGGCTCAGAAGAACAAAGACCACATGGAAAATGCATACCAGCCTGTGTGACCATGAGGTGTCGAAGGAATGCAGTATCAGGCATTAAAGAACTAAAAATGATATCATTATAAATGAGGAGGAGTACAGATTGGAGACCCAAAGCTCATCAATAGGTGAAACGACATGCTCTTACAGAGGGGTTGCAGGGAGGAGGTGAGCCAGTCAAGGTACAATGTAGTAAAATGAAAATGCAACTTTCCTTTAGTTCCCAAATGGTTCCTCCCACTCACTATCAACAACCCAATTCTACCTGACAAATCCGTCTACACTAGGGGATGTACACTGGAGCCGGAAACATGGGCAATTTAGGATAGATGAACCCTTCAGGACCAGTGGTGATACTGGGAGGGTGAAGGATGGTGGAATAGAAAGGGGGAACCAATTTCAGGGATCTACATATAACTTCCTCTCTGGAGTATGGACAACAGCGAAGTGAGTGAAGGGACATATCGAAAAATGTATGATATGAGAAAGTAATAACAATTTGTAAATTATTAAGAGTTCATGGGGGAGAAGGAGAGGAGAGGGAGGAGAAATATGGGGAACTGGTACTGGGGGTCTAAGTGGAGGGAGGATGTTTTGAGAGTGGCGAGGGAACAAGTGTGCAAATGTGGTCTGCATACAATTGATGTATGTATGGATCATGATGGGAGTTGTATGAGCCCCCAATAAAATTTTATAAAAAATGCAGGGGGAAAGAGGAGCTTATATCAAGGGCTCAAGCAGAAAATATCTGGAAATGAAGATGGCAACCTGTGTACAAATATGCTTGATACAAATGATGTATGGAATGTGATAAGATCTGTAAGAGTCCCCAATAAAATCATTTTAAAAAAGGAAAGAAAGAAAAGTGAAAGTACTTGAGCTTGGGGCAATACACCGTTGTCTTCAAAGTGACAGCCTTGTTTTCCACACTAGAGAGCAGCAGATTTACCTGTACGATGCATTGTTTTGATCTCTTGACTTCTGCCCCCATGAGCATTGATTGTACACCCAAGCAAGCAGAAATTCTTGACAAATGCAACATTTTCTCCATTTATTATGCTGTTACCTATTGGTCCAGATGTGAGGATGTTTGTCCTTTTTTCAGTGAGCTGTAATCCATACTTAAAGTTATAATCCTTCCTCTTCATCAGTAAATTCCTCAAATCTCCCTACCTTTTAGCAATCAAAGTTGTATCATCTGCATATTGCTGGTTGTTAATAAGCTTTCCTTCAGTCCTGATGCCACGTTCTTCTTCATACAAGACAGTATTGTTCACCACACATATTGAATAAAAAGAATGAGAAATCTTGACTCACACCTTTCCTGATTTAAAAGCATGCAGTATTCCCTTGTTCTCTTCCCACTCCTTCATCTGGATTCTTGTATCAGTTCTGCAGGAACTCAAAGAAGTGTTCTGGAATTCCCGCTATTCTCAGAGTTACTCATAATTTGTTATGATACACACAGTCTAATGTCTTGGCATGGTCAATAAAGTAGAAGCAAACATATTTTGGGTATTCTTATTGTTGACTTTCAGCCAAGATTGATCTGACATCAGCAATCAGACCTCTTGTGTCATGATGTCTTCTGAATCCAGCCTGAACTTTTGGCAGCTCACTGGCAGCATCCTTTTTGACAATGAACATAACAGCATCCCTCTTGATTGTGTCATTCCCAGCATAGTAAATAATACATTTCTGATTTCAAATGAACTAATGTCCATATCAGTTCACAGGTGCTTAGGATATTGATTTGTATGCATTTCACTTCATTTTTGATGACTTCCAATTTTTCTAGATTCATAATTTGAACATTCCAATTTCTGACTATTAGATTTTTGCAGCTCTTTCTTCTCACCTTGACTTTTGCCCCATTAGCCAATGAAGATCATGAAGCCTCCCCACCCACACGTCATACTCCACCCATGTCACCATTGTCAACCTTACTTAGAGAACAATCTCATGCCCAGTCTATTTTGGTGCCTTCTGACCCGGGAGGCCCAGTCTCTGGCACTTCCCCTGGCCGTGTTTCAAAGCTGTGCATAAGGTTTTCAGCTGCTGCTCCCTCTGAAGTGGGGGACGGTGTGCTTCTTTATTGTCTGGTCTCAGTCTGGAAATTCTGCAAAATGTGTCCACTATGGATGCTCTGCTGGCCTTTGAAATACCAGTGACATAGCTCCCAACATCACAGCGACACACAAGCCACCACAGTATGACAAATTGAGTGAAAGAAAGCCTAGGTAGTAGCTTACATTCAAAAAAATGTGATTCTGTCTATAATCATCAATTACCTATAAGTTTCTCATCCCTTTCTAATTTTACCCTGTTGTCATAGTTAAATAAGGTTTGAAAGTGAGTTAGCAAATAGAATCTGCATGAAATTCTTGTGTTGACCTGCATTTCAGGGCATTCTTGAGTTCTCTGTGACAGATGTATAATGGGTAATTTGTATCCCAACAACCTGGAAGTTCTCTGCTAAAGAGAAGATCACCTGGTCAACATTCTGGTCCCTTTTCTGTCCAGTCTCTGGTAAGAATAAACACTCACAGATCTCACCCTGACCCCCACCCCTTGTGTGCTTCTGGTATTCATCTTGAATAGTGTACATGGAGTACACAATATACAGTGCCTGGGAGACTCTGAAAATTTTAGCAGGCTAATAATTGCTTGTGCAGACCAAAAGAAGTCACAATTACTGTGTTTAATTTCAGAAATTCGCCACATCTCTTTCTGATAAGAGCCGAATTATTTATTGACAAATTTGGTGTTATGCTCAGGGCTTGAAGCCTGAACTGAAATGAAGCTGGAGAAAATACTGTTTTATGATTGGAGATTTAGACTATGGTATCTTAGGTAAAGATCCTAAGCTGTTATCTCCTGGTGGGCATCTGAAGTAGTTAAGCTTCCCAGGATTCTGTGAACTCAGTTGATTTGTCTTTCCAGCTTTAAAAGTGCAGCTCTTTTAGATTCCCTTCATGCTATTACCCATCTCTCTTTCTATCTATCCAGTTGTTCCTCTTCTTTCTTCGTCCTCTTAAAAGGTAAGCCTTCTCTAAAGATCTGCCTTTTAACTGCTTTGCTCCTTCTGCTCCAGCCTTTCCCTAGATGATGTAAACAACTCTCACACCCTTTGCTTCTTAGAATGACCCAATGAGACTGACTCCCCAATCACTTCTAGCCCTGACCTTTTCCAAATCTTCAGATATGAGTGGCCTGATCACTTGACAGGACATTCAGCTCTACTATGCATAAAACATAATGAATTCTACATAAAACATTCAACTATCTTATTCATAAAACTTATTCCCATATTTCCATGTCCCAGAAATATTAAAGAAAACTTCTTTCTGCAAATAAAAGAAAAAAATTTGCATGGCATTGCTAATCCTATTTTCCTAAATTAAAAAAAATGTGGCTTTTTTTCAATTCCTTCTCATGGGCTATATATCTGTTTTAATACATTTTACTTTTTAAATGATATACAGCCTAGAGATTCCATTATCTTTCAATTCCACTTGTCCATGAACTTTTGAAGTTCACTCACATATGTGCTTTCTCATCTTAACTCTCTGGTTCGGGTCAGTTTTGCACCCAGCTTAGACTTAATGGTTGGATTTCTCACTCCCAAGACATGCTGTATACTTTTATATTTGTTTTCAATGCAAGGAAAATTAAACCACTTGGGATCCCCCATGTATCTCAATAATCTTTCCAATTCAACATAAAGTTTTCTCCTTAATAATGTCTTGGTTGGTCCCCTCCATTCTACCTTTCGACTTCATCTTCCATCATTCACACAGAGACCAATGAGGGGGTTCCGGTGCCCCTTGCTTCAGAAGCGCTGGGTGCTGGATAAAATCCTGACTCTACATGCCACCTACTTAATTAAAATCTTCATGAATTAAAACTGAAAGGCTTTAAAACATTCTTTTGCACACAAATATTTTAGAATTATTGTCCCAATTTTATGATTTCATGGTTACTAAATCTGTTCTATAGAACTGCCCCTACGGATTTCTGAGACTGTCACTCTTTATGGAAGTAGAAAACCTAGTCTTTATCTCTCGGAGCCTCAGGAAGTGTTACACTGCTGAGTGTGGTGAGCAGCTCGACATGTAACTACTATGTCACGATTTGGAATCAGCTGAATAGCAGAGAGGGGTTTTGTTTTGTTTTGGTTGGGTTATGATGTCTTACATCCTGCCTCCCCACCCTGTGTTCAGGCCTCATCTGATTTCCATAATACACTCTTCCTATTAGACTCTTCCTATTTAAATTACATCAATTCATCAAGAACTACATTGGTCATGGTACTAGACCTATTGTAGGTGCCCCTAACAAACTTTATTTTTAAATGATTATTTTTCTTGTTAAGTTCCTCAACTTAGCTAAGTTCTTTGTCTCAATGCACCCTCCAAGGTTGTAAACTAAATGATCGCCAAAGTAATATTAATCTTCCAAATGGTGGTTCATGTGTTTATATCCTCTTGGGTATTTTAACACAATCTACTTAACATACTTTTCTATATACTTATTTGATCACCACTTTACATTAAAAATATTCTTCTTTTCTATGTCTCATAATACTTTGCAATATTCTTGTTACACAGATGGTGTTAAATAAATATTGTCTAGTGAATTGCTTTATTTAAAGAAGGTAGATAAATATTTAAGGTTTTACTGTGCTTTTGTATCTTGGACATCCTTGCCTTGATCATAATAATTTAGAATGAGCCTGAGAATAATTTTTAAAATGAGATAATTTTGCATTTGTTAATTCAATTCTACAAGGTTAATGCATCTACTGTGATGGTAACATAAAGTAACGGCAAGTGCTAGTTTGGAAATAAAAATTCCATTAGAAGAAATTTTTTTGTTCCCTTCAGAAGCATTTTTGATGAGTTATAGTATTTATGATACCAGTGACTTTTAATATGCACAGTGGATGAGCCAAAATGCAATGTTATCAAAGAAAACAATTTTTGGAAGAAGTAACCATATATAAACCGATTAGACTAAATGCTAAAGTAGAAAAATATTTAAAAAGATAGTGTTTTCTTTTCACATATTTTAAGACATGTATCTAAAATGTGGCTTTCAAATTAGGGCGTCATCGGGGGATCTGACTATTTCTGCATATATGCAGATACTAAGTAAAGCTTCCTACGGAGGTAACTCAAGAATTAAGTAAGCTGCATCAGGAAGAATGTCAGTCAGAGACTTGGAGGAACTTGATATTATGAATTCTAATTTATAAAATCATAGAATATTAGAAAAAGAAAGCACGTAGGTTTTAATGGAAGATAGAAAGACTGCTATCTCTTTAATATGACTTATGCAATGAGTACATATACACATCACCAGTACACATCAAAGAAAGGAAAACCAGACAAGAAATACAGAAAACTTTTCAAAGATGGAAGTAGAGAGCACAGAATTCACTAACTCTAACCACCACATCGTTCCCACCACATGGAGATGGTTGGCATGTCTGACTGACATTCCAGAAGAGAATCTCTTGCCACCACCCCAATACTTTACATATTTGTAAGGTAAAAGGACAGGAAACATCTACAAGACATTTAACTGTGGAAGCAGTTGCTCAAGTAAGTGACCTTGTTAGCAAAGCCTAGTGGCTGTTAATGGCCAGTTCTTCATTTTGGTTCACTCAGACTTGTGCATCTAACTCCCTGCTAACCCCCAGAAAGAGGGGAGAGAAGTCTACAGGGCCGTTCAGTTTTGTTTCTTATAAATTGATCCCCTGGGAACTTAATAAGTGTAAGTACTTCCATCAATTTCAATAGACTTCAGATCGCCTTGTTTCCCACAGTGTTATATGGGAGTAAGACGATGTCAGAGATGAGGCATCCTTTGAGATCTCGAGACAACAAGACGGAAGATGGAGTGATCCTGCAAGAGTCACCCTTCCTACTGATTAGCCCGAACATTTCTGAAAAAAATCAAAAACTACCAGATAACTCCCCAAAGTAAATGATAGCAAACAGACCAAAAGGAGAAAGGAAGAAAGCTCACAGAATTGAGAGTATCATGGCAGTGAATTCCTGGCTTCCTTCCTTCCTCCCT
>PVJH01039833.1:0-16127 GCA_004026705.1 Nesogale talazaci | reverse complement strand
AAAGAATTTTGAATTTTGGCTGAGCCCCGGTGGCGTAGTGGTTGTGCGCGGGACTGCGGCCCACTGGGATGGAGGTTCAATTCCCGCTCACAGGAGCAAAGGCTGGGCCTCCTACTCCCACCACCAGGGCAGTGATGCCTAAAAAAAAAAAAAATTAATTAAAAAAAAAAAAGAATTTTGAATTTTTTGAAAGTCATTTCAACAGGGGTTCGTACACCGCTTATCACCATCCATACATCCTGACAAGCTCATTTGTACATCGGCTGCCTTTTTCACTCTCAAAACATTTGCTTTCAACTAGAAATAAACTGACAAAGAGAACTTCAGCCAAACATCCCAAAATCAGATGAGCTACCTAAGCAGTTTTTAGAATCAACACTTTCATGTTGCAAAATAATGAGAGGATTTTCAGGTAGATGTGAAAATCCAACCGAGTCTAGTGACAGCTGGCTTTGCAAGTGAGAATATCAGTTCAACCTAAACTTTAATTCCCCCCCCCCAAATTTACACAATAAAATTTGATGTAAGTTTTAGTTATTTTAAAAAGAATTCTAGGGCTGAACCCCGGTGGCATAGTGGTTGTGCACGGGACTGCAGCCCACTGGGATGGAGGTTCAATTCCAGCAGTGGGGCTGGGCCTCCTACTCCCACCACCAGAGAGCAGTGATGCCCCCCCCCCAAAAAAAAAAAGAATTCTATTGGGGGCTCATACAACTCTTATCCCAATCCAAACATCCATCCATTGTATGCCAAACACATTTGTACATTTGTTGCCATCATTCTCAAAACATTTTCTTTCTACTTAAGCCCTTGGTATTAGCTCCTCATTTCCCCCCTCCCATCCTGCTACCCCTTCCTCATAAACCCTTGATAATTTACATTATTATTATTTTATCATATCGTATCTGTCCAATGTCCCCATCACCCACTTCCCTGTTGCCCGTGCCCCCAGGAGGAGGTTATATGTAGATCCTTGTAACCGGTTCCCCATAAGTTTTAATCATAATTGAAAGGGAGACAGCTCTTTCAATCCAGGATGCAACCTTATTTAGAGAGTAAGGTTTTGGGGGGATATTTTTCATAGTTGGCTTAAAAGCAGCCACCAATTAAGATAGCGTTCAAGATCAACAAACAAAGTCACTTGATGTCATACATTTTCACTAACTCCTAATCCTTTATTGGACTAATCTACAACTTTGTAGAAACAATACTATTATTATCAGTAGCAAGAATCCTATTCTCCCTGCACAAGTTTATAGCAGAACGAATACTCACTGATAGTTAGCAACTCAATAATCTAACTTAACAATTAATCTATTTTTGAGCAGGGAGCACACTTTATTCCTAACCCAGGCAATTCACCCACAGGCCCAGGCTGCTCAGTGTGGGCAGTGCCAGGCTGGAAAGCAGGCCCTGTCCAGGGCTGCCCCCACACAGCACTGCCCCTCATCACAGGGAACAATTAACTTCTCACTATCTGATTTGTTAGTCCAACACAGATGTGCCCCTAGGGAGAGATTTTTAAAAGTAAAAGAAAATTGGCAAACTAAAACCCCGCCGGTTTACCAAAAACATCACCTCTAGCATTTCTAGCACGAGAGGCACTGCCTGCCCAGTGACACATGTTTAAGGGCCTCGGTACTCTGACCGTGCAAAGGTAGCATAATCATGTGTTCTCTAGAAGGGGGTGAAGGGAGACAGTGGTTGGTATAGAGCATTAAAAAATGTAAAAATTATTAAGGGTTCATGAGGGAAGGAGGGTGGGGGAGGAGGGGGGAAAATGAGGAGCTGATACCAAGGGTGTGTTAGTCTGGGAAGGCTAGAGAAACAAATCCATAGATTTGTATGGAAATTCTGCACTCAGAAAATGTGGGTGTGTGTTTTGAGTCCACTCTATGATTAAGCTTCTGGAATAAAGGTTAAAAAAAACCGTGAACTTCATTGAGTCTTTGTGCAATCAAAAAAAAAAAAAAACATTTTCTGTGTTAACTTCAGCAGCACATATACTAAAATTTTTTTTCCTTTTTCTTACTGATCAGACATCTTCAGAATCTTGTACTCCTTCTGAAATCATGAACCTTTAATAATTTATTAATTTTTTTCATACTTCACATATGTATGCAAGGGAGAGGTTTATAAACAAGAAAAATGGAACATTGAGAAAGCATCCCAACCCAGTCCAGTCCAAGCCAAGTCTGATATTAGCCCATATGTTCGATACCAATCTAAAAGGTCTTCAGATTCACAAGGCACGTGCAATGCGGCTAAATGCAGGTCAACCTCAGGCCAGTGGGTAAGAAAGTATTAGGATCCAGGGGTATCATAAGCATCTCAGTTCTGGCAGGGGTCTCTCTGTGGCTTCTCAAGCATTTCAACACTGGCAGGAGTCTCTAGGCGGCTTTTCCCATTTCAGAGGTCTGGCTCTATCAGGTTAAGCCCATGTGTCTTCTCCTCCAGGATGTCTCACAGGGAGTCAGCCTTGTGTCATGTCAGTAGAGTGCCTCCAAGGGACTGAGGAGTGAGTCTCACCTCCAAAGAGGAAATACGGCTGGATTTCCCAGAATCCTCAGCAGAAAACCATGACCACACTGAGGTCTCATTGGATATCTCCAGGTTGACAGACTAGATTCCACACCTACACTCTTAATCCTCAAAACAACACCAGATTAGGTGACTGCAACAAAGGGCACCAATAGAAAGAAAATGTTTCAAAAGTGATGTTGGAAAAAAAATAAAAACAAAAAGTGTTAAAAGTGATGATGGGCTGAGCCCTGGTGGCATAGTGGTTGTGTGCAGGACTGCACCTCGAAGGGTTGATGGTTCAAATCCAGCAGCAACTCTCCAGGAACAAGGCTGGGCTTCCTACTCCCACCAGGGCAGTGGTGCCACTCACAAAAAAAAAAGTCATGATGGAAATATATGTACAAATATGCTTGACACAATGGATGGATTATGGGTTGCTATAAGAGCTGTAAGAGCCCTCAGTAAAATGTTTTTTTTTTAATTTCTAACCTCTTGTTCATAACAAAGAATGACAGCCAAGAGATTAACGTCAGTAGAAATTTTTTTTAATTTTTTTTTTTTAGGCATCACTGCCCTCATGGTGGGAGTAGGAGGCCCAGCCTTTGCTCCTGTGAGCAGGAATTGAACCTCCATCCCAGTGGGCCGCAGTCCCGCGCACAACCACTACACCACTGGGGCTCAGCCTCAGAAGAAATTTTAAGGAACATTTGAACCTTAATCAGAATAGCTGCCCTGCCTTTTGCTTTTATCTTTCAAATAGTAAGTGTCCTTGTGAGTATTCAGTGAGATATTTTTTTAATGTAGAAATGTTTGTTTTTGTTCTTTCTTTGAACAGAAAGAATTAAAAATTTAGAAATTTCAGACAGAGGTGCAAGACTCTGAAGATATCTGACCAGCAAAAAAATGGAAAATGTTTTTTTTTAATTGCGGAAAGGCTCAATGAAGTTCATGGTTTTTTTCCCTTTATTCCAGAAACTTAATCATAGAGTGGACTCAAAACACACACTCACATTTTCCGAGTGTAGAATTCCCCTTGCACACGTGACATAGACTAGCAGGTTACTCAGTAAGCAGGGTAAGCACAGACTTACTACACTGATCTACAAAGAAGAGTCAGCACATTGTACCCACCTGAAATAGCTCATGACAGATTAGGAAGGATGCCCAAGTAACCCCATGTTTAAGATGCTTCCTGGGCAGCCCAATACACTGAACACCCACATGCATATGCTCAGATGGTGTGGGGATTCTTTTTCTTCCAAATTTTTAAGCGTTACTTCCAATTACATACATCCCTTCTGTCCTTTCCACCCCCACTCCATTCATAATATCAAAGCAAAAATAAGCTCATAGTGATGCCCCCATAGAATTTGCTAGGCTGTACTCTTTAGAGGAGCAGGACTTCCAGAACTTTCTCTCAGATAAAGCTGGAGGTTCAAGCTGTCACCAGATTCTAAGGTATTGGAAATTCCTAACCCACCACGTCCAGTGCAGAAGAGACTCTGGTTCTTCTAGCCCGTCATCTTTACAGCAGCAGGTCTTCAGTTCTGTCTCTCTGGGAACAGCTGGACGACTTGAACCACCAATCTTTAGGCAAGGAGTCCAGCACTTAACCACTGCAACACCAGGGCCACTTATCTGAATTTCCTTTATGCTTTTGTTTTTCAATTTAAAAAAATCATTTTATGGGGGGGCTCATATAGCTCATATCACAATCTATGCATACATCTGTTGAGTCAAGCACATTTGTACAGATGTTGCCATCATCATTTGCAAAACTTCTTCTTTCTACTTGAGCCCTTGGCATCAGCTCCTCACTTCCCCCTCCCTGACCCTTCCTCTCTTATGAACCTATAATAATTTATAAATTTTCCCCATGTCTTCCACCGACTGCTGTCTCCCTTCACCCACTTTTCTGTTGTCCATCCCCCTAGGAAAGGGTTATATGAAGATCATGTAATTTCCCATTCCTTCCCCGCACCCCCAACACACATACCTTCCCCTCCCCCTCCTGGTATCTATTCTCAATATTGGTCCTGAGGGGTTTATCTGTCCTGGATTCCTTGTGTGGTGAGTTTTTATGTGTAGCAGTGTACATGTTGTAGTCTAGCCAAATTTGTAAATTTGAATTGAGGTTTTTCAATTTTTAAATAAAATGCTCAACTCTTGGTTCCAACTTTATGAAAGACTACAGGAATAGCTAAATACAGGAGAGGAGAATAAAAAAATGCAGGTATACAACATGGTTGCATTTGCTATATGCATATAGAAATGCCTATCTTTTAAAAAGCAAAACCAAGAAGCATTGTTCTTGTATTCTATCACAAAGCCCCAAATCTGTTTTGTAATCCCAAATATTGTTATAGAACTATTCTATAAGAAAGGGAGCCTTTACAACCTAGACAGAGTTAAATTCTGCTGCCCAAACTCAGAATTGAAAAAGAGACCTTGAAACCTCCAATCTAAGGCTTTCCCAACTGAGCCACTTCAGCTGCGGCTTGTTTCTGCCTACAAAATACTGTGTAACCTTTGTTCTCAAACTTTAACTTATTGACTATTATCCATTCATTCAAAATTAAAAGGAAGCTATTGCCATCCTCGGATGAGAGTGTAGACAGGGGACGGTTTCTCCAAGGTTGCAGAGGAGAGGGCAGGACCGCGTCAGACAAGATGAAAGGAAGTTCTGCTTGATTGTCTTTGTCTTTTCCGCGATTGAGACCGCCCCTGTGTTGCCCCTCTTTCTCTGCCATGCCCTTCAATGATCTCGGGAAAGAGGCTGGAGGATAAATGAGCTCAGACTTATGTGGATGGACTTCCTGTTCCACAGTGGAAATGGAGGCGCCGGTGGAGACCTTTCATCAGAGGAAGTGCACAGTGAGCGCTGTGGAAGCACCCCAGCCCCCAAGTGTTCCGGGGTGGCAATTCACTGCGTTTTCTTGGCTGATAAATCTCACCTAGGTTTTCCTCTTTGACAGTCTTCTTAACTTTCCCTTGTGAATTGGGTGAAGGTTTCCAGAGCAGACCAGGGAACATTCAGCAATTCATCCACCGGGTGTTTCACAGCATTGATTGCAGTCCCTGCCATGTAATATCCCTCCTCCCCCCAGCTCCCCACTCTCCGCCTGTCTAAGGCCAGCTTGCCTTCCGAACTTGGTCCTTAGACAAGGACTAATATCTTTTTGGTCGGAGTGATGATTGTTTTCTGAGGAGTTCTTATGAGCATTGCTCAATGCTTTTAGACATTTCCGAATGCTCAATTTATTCACAGCAAACAAAGTAATAATCTTAACATTAACTAAGTGGCAAAAGATAAGAACAAAAATACTCACAAGAGTATAGTAAAAGTAGTCTTCACACATGTTATTCTAGCATCACAGACCCGATAAGCATTGCCTTCATCCATGTACTCACCCCCGGTAGAGTTGAAGAGAGTAGGAGTTGATAATTTTGGTTCCTAAATCTTGAAAAAAGCTAATGTCAGGCTGAACTCAGGTGGCGTAGTGGTTGAGTGTGGGACTGTGGGACACTGGGTTAGTGGTTCAATTCCAACAGCATGTCTCTAGGAGCAAGGCTGGGCCTCCTACTCCCACCAGAGGGTGGTGATGCCACCACCCCCCAAAAAAAAAGTTAGTGTCTTCACCCCCATTTAAATAATCATTTTAGTTGGTCCTTTGACATCACTTGGAACTTCTGCGGCATCAAGCCAGGGTTCCCCACAGTTTTGGGGTAGGTCTTCTGACCATCTGGTGGTTTGGCCAATTTTGGAGTAGACCTATGTGTCTCGTTATATTTCTTCTTAAAAATGGAGTTTTCTGTGTTGCTCTCTATAATGTGGCTCAACATCTTGCAAGGAAGTTCTCTGATGCTCTTATCGGGAGTGCATCCCTCCTGTGAGACCTGACTGAAAACGAGACTGGGGAAGACGTCCCTCTCCCAGCCTGAAGATGGACTCTTTGAAAGCAAAAGTCCAGCGCTGCTGGGGGCCTTCAAGTCGCCAGCCTTTAGGACAGTGACTGATGGCAAACAAGTAGGTGAACCCAAAGTTGGCCTTTGGAGATGACCCGCAGCGGGCCAACAGAAGGCAAGTAGGTACAGCTTCTGAAAAGGAAAGGGGAGCGTGCATTAGGAAAGTCCTGCAGTTCTGTGGGCTTCTCATTCTGCTGATTCTGCAGAATCCTGCAGGATCCGCCCCCACTGACGTCCTTTAACAGAAGAAACCAGCCTTGTCTGGCCTCCAGTACTTTCAAGGTCTCAAGTACTATCCATTCCCTTTAGAATTACAAGATTCATCAAAGATGTTATTATAACTGTGTCAAAAACACGAACAACAGCACTTATCAGGGAATCGTTTTATAAGAACACGTAAGAATCTGTCCTCAAAGCAATTACATCAGAAAGTTTCCTGTTGGCAAAGTCAGGCTGGACATCACTGGAAGTACTGGGGATCGAACCCAGGGCCTCGTGCATGCTAAGCACGCGCTCTACCACTGAGCTATACCCCCTGACAGACCATAGGTTCTAGGGAAATGCTAGGTACTCTGGAGGACAAACTCATCAGGAGATTGTTTTCTACTTCAATCCTTGATATCGACTACACATTTTTACCCCTCCTTCCTCGCTCCCCCCACTCTCATGAACCCTTAAAAATGTGTTATTATTACTTTGTCATATCTTACCCTGTTCAATGTCTCCCTTCACCCACTTCCCTGTTGTCCATACCCCAGGGAGGAGTAGAAAGCCAAAGTGTGCAGCCGGCGGCCTTGTTTGTCCTGTGCCTCAGTTTGCAAGCTACATACCTGTGGGACACATAGCCCATGTCGCTGTAAGTTGAGGTTTCTGCTTTACCACCCTACTGGAATATACATCTCTTGGGCACTGTCAGACTCTGTCATCAGGCTGACTGTTGGTGACCTGCCTTGCTGTTTGCTGCCTGTGGCCTGATAGCCTGAATTGCTCTACAGAGGACTACTCAACGGCCCTCAAGACTTGAAGGACTGCCAGTGTATTAGCTGTCTCACAGTAGTGAGTTGCACCGAGCCCTTGTACTGCTTTATAGATTAATTAACTATTTATTTCTTATGTTATCTAGCTATATAAGTGTATACAAAATTATTATAGTGTCCTGGTTTCATTTCTCTAGAGACCCCTGTCTAGCATACCTGTCTTTGCTAAAATTAGGATAAGGCCTTTGCTGTGTGCAGATCATTCTGGATCATCTGGGCTAACCGTACATGCAATCAGAAGAGTTTTGATAAGAGAGACAGAGGGAGAGTTCAACACACAAAGGCTTTGTTACCATGGAGATGAAGGAGATGAAGATGAACCTGGTAATCAGAAGAAGCTGGAAGAGGAAAGGGAGAGCTTCTCCCTTGGAGCCCCCAGAAGGAGCATGCCCCTGCCCACACGTGGTTTCATCCAGTGATGTGATGTCCTCTTGCTGTATTTGAGATCAGTGAGCCACAGAATTGGTACTCCCTTCTGCTGTCCCCCACCTTGAGTGGTTTCCTGAGTGATGGTGTTCAAATCTGGTAGCATTCAAAAGAATGTTCAGTCAATGGTTGATTCTCTACTGACAATCAGTGAGTCTGTAAATGGTGGGGAATAGGTATAAGGAAGCTGAATTTGTGTTTTGGTCTTGAGGAATCTGTCAGTCTGGGTAGACTAGAGAAACAAATTCATAGACATGCATATGGATATAAGGGAAAGGTTTATATACAAGAGGGATGGAACATTGAGAAAACATCCCAACCCAGTCCAATCCAAGGTCAGAAGTCTGATATTAGCCCATATGTTCGATACCAGTCTATAAAGTCTCCTTCTGACTCACGAAGCATGTGCAATGACACCAGAACAATCACAGGCGAGTGGGTGCAGAGTCTTGTGTATTCAGTGACAGTAGAAGCATCCGGGAGCCGGCAGGGGTCTCCCCATGGCTCCTCGTTTCCAGGCCTCAGAGTCCATCAGCAGTATCCATTGGCGGTAGAAGCATCTCAGCACTGGCAGGAGTTTCTTTGAGGCTTTTCTGGCCCCAGAGGTCTGGTTTCATCAGGACAAGCCCATGTGGCTTCTCCTCCGGCTCCTCCAGTCTCCAGGAATCAGGACCGATCAGCATGCTGACATCTCATCTTGTCAGTAGTGACTGAATCAAGTTTCTCTTCTCCAATTGGGAAATACCGCAAGACTTCCCAGAATTCTCAGGGCTGAGCCCTGGTGGCGTAGTGGTTGTGCGCGGGACTGTGGCCCACTGGGATGGAGGTTCAATTCCAGCAGTGGGGCTGGGCCTCCTACTCCCTCCACCGGAGAGCAGTGATGCCCAAACAAACAAACAAAACAACAACAACAACAACAACAACAACAAAAGAATTCTCAGGAGAAAGCCATGCCCACACAGAGGCCTCACTGGCTATCTCCAGATTGACAGGCTAGACTCCATCCCCAGACTTCCAATCATGAAATTGACACACAAGTACATGACCGCCACAAGGATGGAGAAAGTAAGAGCAGCAGGGCCAGGAGCTGAAGCCTGGGTCTTGTACATGCGAAACACAAACTCTGTCACTGACTTTGAAGGAGGACCCTAAGAAGCTCTGATAGGAGACCTGTAGCTCTGTGGGTTAACTGACAGATTGTGATGTAAAACCACAGATCATCTTGTAGGGAAAGGGTGAGACACCTGCAGCACTGGGGCCCTCCCCAAACATCCCCACAGCGCTGTTGGGATTCAGAATCCACTTGATGACAGGGTGTTTTTTGATAAGGAGAAGTTAGATAGAGTAAATGAAGTTTAACATGAAACTCATAACACAAGAAACATGGATAGGAAAATTTTCCAGTAGAATTTTTTAAGCCTTCAACATTGGACTGCTAAAGACCCAGTCTTTATTAGAAGCTGCTAAAGTTCGAGTAGGTAATAATAGTTTTTCTTTCTTAATTCTATGAGTGTCTAATTCTGTCACATTAGACTACTAAACTTCAGCTTTTCCAGGCAAAAACGCTTCCCACTATTATTTGCTGAAAAGAATGTTAAGGACAAAACTTGGACAGGGATTGCCAGAATGAGAATAAAAACCACATGTGATTTGTACAGCAATGTTTTACCAAGATCTATTTACTTTGTCCCTTTAATCGTACTTACTATCACGTTGTTGGGAATATAGAAAAAAACACCAGTTCATGTACAGCTTAGTAATATGGACTACCTGAGTCTAACTGTCCAACCATGCTCAGGTTCTGTCTATCTACTCACTATTATTGAGGGTTGAAGGACAGTGTGTGATTTGGTGGGGGAAAAAAATCCAAGGGAGCAAAGCTCAAGATATGAATCTTAAGCTGAAGATTTAAGGATGGAGGATAGCTGAAATTTTGAAAGTTACTAGATGTAGGGCCTAGGGGCCTAATGGTTTAGGGGTTTTAGTACTTATTTATTCATTATTATTATTATTTAAAAATCATTGTATTGAAGGCTCATACAACTCAATACAATCCATACATTCATCCATTGTATACCAAGCACTTTTGTACATTTGTTGCCATCATCACTCTCAAAACATTTTCTTTCTACTTAAGCCCTTGGTATTCATTCCTCATTTTCCCTTCCCTACCCGGTTCCCTCTCCCTTGGGTCTAATGAATTTTATCAGAAAAGAACATGGGAGAGAAATAAAAGATAATCAGTGATTCAGCAAGCAAGAGTAAGTGCATTAAAAGGGGACATTTTTGTTTGGTTTTTTAACTTGGGGCAGACAAGGAGGAACATTAATAGCGGAGTTTGGTTTTGACCATGTTAAATTGAGCCTATCCAGCTATGGGACCGCCTGGCTACAAATGTAGCGTAGTGAGCTCAGTTCAACGGTCTGATCAGAGTCCTTCCAGGGGAGAGGGACCTAAAGGCATCTGTACACACAGCAAGCCTGATTTCTCTCAAATCATTCCAACACAGTTTATTTTGTGATTGCCTTTGCAGTATAAGGGCACTCACCTCACACTTTGTCTGTATTTACCAATTTCATGACTTGGCTTCCGACTTCAGTAGAGAGTTACTGTCTCAGAAACCCCCGGAGCAGTTCTGCTCTGTCCTATAGGGCCGCTCAGAGGCCGCATGGACTCAATGGCAGTCACTCTGGTTTGCGGGGGTTTTTTTGGGGGGGGTCTGGTTTTTGTTTTTTATCCTTTCTTATCCTCCCTGCCTTCTGATCTGTCTCCCTCTGGATGACTTTCCTGCTGTGTGCTTTTATTTTTCAGAATTTAAGGACCATCATTAACACCCAGTAGGATTTTTTTCCCCATTTAGCCACGTCTGTTTTCGTTCTTTTTGTGACCAGAAATAACTTAAGATTTGGACACTGCAGGCTGCAAGGATGTCTTATAAGCAAGAAAATGGGAAATGATTTTTAATTGTTTAAAAGATCAGTGATGCTCAAAATCTTTCCTTATTCCAGAAGTTTAATAATAGAGTGGACTCAAATGCAAAACCAGACTTCTGACTGCAGAACTGTGTACATCCATCACACCCAGGGGCAGAGATCCCAGTAACTGAGGTAGGCAGGGCCTCACTTGTGTTTGCTTACTCATCTGCAGTGAAGAGTTTACATATTACACTTACCTGAAATGGTTCACAATATAAGTAAGCAAACTGAGCCCTGGTGGCGTAGTGGTTGTGCACGGGACTGCAGCCCACTGGGTTTGAGGTTCAAATCCAGCAGCAAGGCTGGGCCTCCTACTCCCACCACCAGAGGGCAGTGATGCCCCAAAAACAAAAAAAAAATACAAAAATACAATATAAGTAAGCACAGGTAATCCCATGTTTACCTAGCTTTTTGGGGAGCCAAATACTGAACACCCACACAGTGTTGGGACTCCTTTTCGACAAAACTTCTAAATAGTACTTCCAATACAATTCATCCCTTCTACCTGTCCTACAACAAAGAATTAAAGCAGTGTGGTGGTCATACCTATGTCAATTTCATGATTGAGATGTAGAGGTGGAGCCTAACCTGTTAATCTGGAGATAGCCATTGAGTAGGCAATGAGGCCTCTGTGTGGGCATGGCTTTCTCCAGAGACTTCTGGGAATCTCGTGATATTTCCTTCATGGAGATGAGAAGCTATCTGCTGGGTTGTTGAGAGTTAGTCTCAGAGACAACGAACTACGGACAAGATAAGATGGAAGCATCCGAAGAGCTGGGGGAGCCAGAGGAGAAGCCACACAGCTTTACCCTGATGCAACCAGACCTCTGAAACTGGGGAAGCCATGTGGAGACCCCTGTCAGCGCTGAGTTGCTTCTACCACCACTGGATGCTGTTGATGGACCCTGAGTCCTAGAAATGAGGAGCCATGGGGAGACCCCTGCCGGCACCGGGACTCTGCACCCACTGACCTGTAACTTCGTGAGTCCGAAGGAGACATTATAGACTAGTGTCGAGCATATGAGCTAATAGCGGACTTAAGACTTTGAACTGGACTGGGTTGGGATGCTTTCTCAATGTCCTATTCTTCTTGTTTATAAACCGTACCCTTATATCCATATGCCTGTCTAAGAAATTTATTTCTCTAGTTTACCTGGACTGACACAAGCAGAAATGAACCATAAATGCAATCCAGTCTGTTGCCTTCAAGTGGATTCCCACTCACAGGGAGCCCCTGAGATTCCCACACTGCCACACCCTGGAATAGAGCTACTCCACTTAACCTACCCCACTCTTGGGAAGAGCAACAGAACACAGCCTGCTGCAACACTGAAATTGCTTAAGCCACAAGTTCCAGCTCAGAACCGACTCCCAGGCTTTGCAAGCTACCTGGATTTCCTTTTTCCAGGGTTTGTTTGTTAGTTTGTTTGTTTATTTTCACTGAAATAGGCAAAGGTTGGCTACAACTTTATGCAAGACTGCAGGGATACATAGGTAAAGGAGAATAGCATCAAAATATGCATGTATACCACTTGGATTTATTTGTTAAAATGGTTTTGGAGATGATGATGACATAGCTGTACAAGTTTGCCTGATGTAATAGAGTGAGGATTTTTATATCTGTAAGAGCCTCGATAAAATGATCAATAATAAATAAATAAAATCGGTCAAAAATGTTATAAGATATATATATAATATAGAAATATGTCTTTTCAAAAACACAGTTCTCTACTGTACCGATGTATCACCCTGAGTTCCAGTCAAATTCCAAGATCTTAGGATGCAACTGTCACTTTTTTTTAAGTGTGAAAAGTTCGTGAGACTAAGTGACACTGCCGAAACCCGGGATTGAACCAGGGACCTTTAGATCTTCAGTCTAACGCTCTCCCAACTGAGCTATTTCTACCTCTCCAGAGACCTGCTTTTTAACTCAGCCCTACAAATATTATGTAACCTTTCTAGTACTTTTAAATATTTAATTTTAATTTGTTAAATATTATCCACACATTGAGAAATCTATGAGTTCCGTAGCCAGCCAGGACTGAAAGTCTCAATCGAATTTCTGGAGGCAGCAGATGGGTTGTTAGTGTTGGACGAGGAATCCTTTTTTGAATTTGGGAGTTTGAGGGAGGAAAGTTTTCTTCTTGGTCAAGTCCAGCTCTCACACAATCGTTCGTTCTCCCTTGTTTTCTGTCTCGCTGACTTTCAGTGACAGTGGAACTGGGAACGCTCTACTGATCACATTAAATGTGATGAGACTTCTCACTTCGGAGTAGAAAGGCGGAAATGCTTATTGCCAAATAAAATGTGTGGTCCCATACGAACACGGAAAACGTGTTTCTAAACAGGGAGAAGCCAGACGATGCTGGCTGTTGTAAAAAGCAGATGAGACCTCTGAGTTAGGACCCTCCGGGGAAAGGACCCCAGCGCCAGGGTCCCCCCTCTCTCCTACAGGAGGAACCACATATCTGCCAACTTCTAAGGAGCCGGGAGCCTACAGTTAGCCAGAGGGAAAACCCACGATTTCAACACCCATTGCTTCCCAACCTGCTAAACCACAACCTACCCTGCTGCTACACAGGGGAATAGAAGGAGCTTCAGCGCTTGCGTGAGAAAACTTCATATCTTTAAAAAAAAATTTTAATAAAGAGAACATTTATTAATTATTGCATGGGACAAGGACCAGCTAACTCTAGAGACGCATCGTCCAGATAAAAGAGCCCCATAAGCATAAAGGCTTCCACGCCTTGAGTAATCCAGGGGAGGGCACAGAATCGTGCTTGTTTTGTGGTAGATCCATTCCACATGGGGACGGTGGCACTCGTGCTTGGTCTAAGACAGAGGCTTCAACAGGGAAGTGGGTGAAGGGTAAGTGTAAGATATGACAATGTAAGATATGACAAAACAAGAATGATTTATAAATGATCAAGGGTCCATGAGGGAGGGGGGAAATGAGGAGCTGATACCAAGAGTTTAAGTAGAAAGCAAATGTTTTGAGAATGATGATGGCAACCAATGGACAAATGTGCCTGATCTACCATGGATAGAAGGATGGATTGTGATAAGCGGTGTATCAGCCTCCAATAAAATGACTTGTTTTTCCCCTTAGGGAATCACTGCCCTGGTGGTGGGAGTAAGAGGCCCATCCTTTGCCCCCGTGGAGCTGGAATTGAACCTCCACTCCAGTGGGATGCAGTCCCGCGCACAACCACTACACCACCGGGGCTCAGTCCCTAAAATGATTTTTAAAAGAGGACTTACAACATTGCCCATGGGCTTCCCCCGAGCAATCAGGCCAGGACTCCCGATTATGCAACCCCCACGACGGAGACCCCCAATTAGGGCACACCCCGGGAAGCCCCCGAGGGCGATCGCCGCTCTCTGGGTTGGACATAACCAAGATTCCAGAGCGCTCCGTCCGCGGCGGGTCCCAGCGGCGCGCGGAGAAAACCCAGAGTCCCAGCCCCTCGCCGGGCTAGCTGTCGGGGAGCCCTGCCTCGTAGAGCAGAAAAGCCATGATCAAGTACGGATGTTTTCCGGACTCCCGGTGGCTCAGTGGTTACGCGACCGACAGCTGCTTCCGCTGTTGGATGGGGGAACGAGGGGACCGTCCGCTTCCTGCTCGCGCAGTTCCCCTCTGTCTCCCAGGGTCTCCGGGCAACAGCGGGTGCTGGACGAGCACTTAGAACCTCAGCTGCAAGGGAGCCTGAAAACACTGAGCAAACGGGCGATCGTGGGACCCAAGTGCGTCCACCGTGGTGGGCACGGGATTCTGGGGTGCGGAGGGAAGGGGGAGAGGAACTGGTGAGGCCGAGGGCCAGGAAAAGCGCCCAGGAGCTGATCCGGGTCCGGAAGTGTGGGGTGCATGGTGGGGTGGGTGGGCGAGTGGAGGCCCTTTGGCTCTGCGCTCCCGCCAGCGGCGCGGAGTCGGAAAAGCCCCCTTTTCCTAGCCCTGGAGCCACTGCTCCACAGGGAGATGTGCCGCCTTTGCGCACCGCTCTTTGGCTGCTCGGCTGAGCGCGATGAGCGCCCCCAGGCTGAGTTCGAGTCTGGGGTTCCGTAGTTGGGTCGGGGTCTTCCGTGGGAGCCGCGGGGATTCCCCCACCCCCGGACACGCAGTGTCCGTGAGTGGTGTTGACAGTACACGTGGCCCGGGCCGGTCACTCGCACCTGGGGGGCGAAGTTCGCTGGGTTCTCCTTTCAATCAAAGAAAAAGCTCCCGGGCCTTCGTGCCCCGATTCTCCAACTCTCCTCCCTGATCAATTGCTCCTCCCTGAGCTCCACACTCATCAACTGCCCGCTTGCTCAATCCGAGACGCCTGCCCGGGTTGAGAGTAGAATTGCTGGATAGGGTTTTTTTCGTGACTGAGATCTTATACCTCTTCCTCTGCGTCTTCCTCCTTCTCCTACGCTTTTCCTGCGTTTTTAACCTTTCCATGTGAATTGGGTGAAGGGTCACAGAGCAGACCAGAGAACACGCAGCAATCCACCCACGGGGTGGTCCACGGCATTGATTGCAGGGGCTGATGGCAAACAAGTAGGTGAACTCTCAGCTGCCTGTCAGGGATGGCCCGCAGCGGGTCGGCACATGGGAACAGCTTTTGGAAAGAAAAGCGGAGCGTGCATTAGGAAAGCCCTGCGGGTCTCTGGGCTTCTCGTCCTTTCTGCAGGATCCTGCAGGACCCGCCCCCTGACTTCCCTTTCCAGAAGAAACCATCCGAGTCTGGCCTCCACCTGCAAGGTCTCTTGCTACAAGATGTCCCCTCGTTAGGTCAAAACACAAATACCAGTTCTCTTACACCTTCTGAATCGTAGGATTTGCTCTCACATTAATTCACCAAGTGGTTGCTACTCCCTAAACTTTAAACAGCAGGTCTAGGGAAACACAGACTCCTTCCACAAGAAACTCTCCAAAAGTTACTGGCACAGAGTCAGTCCAGTTCAACTCCTCTCCACCCAGCAGGACCGGATAGAACTGCCCCGTGGGCACCTGAAGCTGTCACTCTTTGCTGTTGTTGGTGCGATCTTACGTACAACAGAATGGAAACCACCAGGTCCTCCGCCATCCTCCCAGATGCTCTTTTGTTTGGACCTGGTGTTTGAAGTCGCTATGTTTTAGGACAGGGTGAGGAGAAAAACAAATTCACTGTCGCTCGTATAGGTGTAAGAAAGAGCTTTCTTTTTTTGGGGGGGGGGGGGG